>JARQWZ010005082.1:62500-87678 GCA_033150135.1 Gobio occitaniae
GTGTTATAAAATAAATGAAGAAGTGTTGCGAATACAGAAGACTGTTTTTTTTATAGGCTTTATAGGTTTTATAGGTTGAGAATTACTCTTGAAGGACCAGCACCACATCCTCTAGTACCACTGTTTGAAGAATTCATCTTCCAGAATCTGGCAGTACGTTTTGGGAGTTCATTTTAGTCCATCCTGAAGTCCGTTTTGCAGAGATGGACTAAAAAACTCCCAAAACGTACTGCCAGATTCTGGAAGATGAATTCTTCAAACAGTGGTACTAGAGGATGTGGTGCTGGTCCTTCAAGAGTCACTCTCAACCTATCTGTCCATAAAGCCTATAAAAAAACCTTCTTCATGTATTTTACAACACTTCAGCTTGTGATTATTATCTAGTGAGGGTCATTTTTTAGGATTCTTTACCTAACTGAAGTCTCTGAGATCCTGACACCTTGCACTTCTGGAGACTCCAGGTAGGTTGCAGCTCTGGAAAATGGTGGCGCTGGAGACTAAAGGGTTCCTGATGGTTTCACCCTTAATTCTTCACCTTAATCCTTAATTCTTTTGCGGTTAATAGGTGTCTTTTCTTCACCACCTGTTTTTGTCTGACCCTGCTGACCCAACAAGCATTTCACTGTCCAATGGTCATTTAATACTTTTTGACTTTTCAGTCTGAGTTAAATCTCTTTTTTGGCTCAATTTATCTGTAAAAGAAAACATGCCTAATAATTCTGCACACCTCAATATAAGGTGATTTTCATTTCCAGCCTTCATGAACAATTATATATCACTTATACATTATTAAATACTAAATCAATAGTAGTTATTAGGATTACTGTGGTTTGGAATTGGTCAAATGTGCCTGGAAAAAAAATATGATCAGAAAATCAACGTGCCTAATAATTCTGCACTCCCTGTGTATATATATATATATATATATATATATATATATATATATATATATATATATATATATATATATATATATATATATATATATATATATATATATATATATATATATATATATATATATATATATATATACAGGGAGTGCAGAATTATTAGGCACGTTGATTTTCTGATCATATTTTTTTCATATTAAATAACTATATATATATATAACTACACACCGATCAGGCATAACATTATGACTTAATATTGTGTTGGTCCCCCTTTTGCTGCAAAACAGCCCTGATCCGTCGATGCATGGACTCCACTAGACCCAGGAAGGTGGGTTGTGGTATCTGGCACCAAGATGTTAGCAGCAGATCCTTTAAGTCATGTAAGTTGCGAGGTGTGGCCTCCATGGATCGGACTTGTTTGTTTAGCACATCCCACAGATGTTCGATTGGATTGAGATCTGGGGAATCTCAAACTCGTTGTTGTGCTCCTCAAACCATTCCTGAACCATTTTTGCTTTCCTGGCACATTATCCTGCTGAAAGAGCCCACAGCCACCAGGGAATACTGTTTCCATGAAAGGGTGTACATGGTCTGCAACAATGCTTAGGTAGGTGGTACGTGTCAAAGTAACATCCACATGGATGGCAGGACCCAAGGTTTCCAGCAGAACATTGCCCAAAGCATCACACTGCCTCCGCCGGCTTGCCTTCTTCCCATAGTGCATCCTGGTGCCATGTGTTCCTCGGGTAAGCGACGCACACGCACCCGACCATCCACGTGATGTAAAAGAAAACATGATTCATCAGACCAGGCCACCTTCTTCCATTGTTCCGTGGTCCCGTTCTGATGCCCACGTGCCCACTGGTGGCACTTTCAGTGGTGGACAGGGGTCAGCATGGGCACCCTGACTGGTCTGTGGATATGCAGCCTCATACGCAACAAACTGCAATGCACTGTGTATTCTGACACCTTTCTATCAGAACCAGCAGTAGCTCGTCTGTTTGATCGGACCACACGGGCCAGTCTTCGCTCCCCACATGCATCAATGACCCTGTCGCCAAATATATCCCACCCACCAACAGATGCCGTGATGAAGAGATAATCAGTGTTATTTACTTAACCTGTCAGTGGTCATAATGTAATGCCTGATTGGTGTATATAGTCTCTGTTTCAATGCATGTATTCAAATTTGAATAGCAATTGTGTATCGCGTTTGCTACATCCATCTAAATTCAGTTCAAATTAGTTCAATTCTGAATGGTGCACAAACCTGCAACTCCAGATCTTTTGTTTTATTACTATTATTTTGTGAGATTCATGCCTTTACAAGATAGTAGAGAGGAAACTAAAGGTTCCAAACTCAGATCGCATGTTCACCTTATCAAAAACATTTCAACTGAAGCAATTAGTCAAGTGAAGTCAGCTTGCTAGTGGTAAATGGTTATCAGCAAAGGTTTTCTAACTCTTCTTCAGTTCACTCTGGTTCAGTTAGGAAGTTAGGAAGGGAGAGACAGAGATGTGTAGCTGAGAAAAGAAAGTTAAACTTCTATCAGCATATGCCACACTCAGGCCTCTGCTGTGTGACTCCTCCATTTTTCTCCCAGTGAAAAGTTCATCCCTCACAAACACGCACCCCGAGACAAGGCACTCACACACCTTCAGCCACACAAGGTCACTCTTCTGTCGCCAAGACAGCAGCACTGAAGTTCATTATCGTGTCCCTAATCTCAGGAGGAAGTATGCATGTTGACTGTAACCTTGGATTCCCCTGATCTCGCTCTCCCTTGCAGACACGCACATAACCACCAAAACTTGTCGCTTCTAAAAAGAAAGCCACAGATGGGAGGAAGAGAGATAGAGAGAGTGAGAAGTGAAAAGCTCTAAGCTCTGTTCCAAAACTTAGTGAGCTGCATCTCTACACATTACATTACTAAACATTCTGCCTTCAAACACTTACCAGACATGACAAAATACGTTTACAGTGTCATGTAACATTCTAAAAGTGAAAACACGGCATACACAACTTCCGAAAATGCTAAAATTCTACATGTAAGGGAACAACAGCTTGTTACTGGGGCATTAACCTCAAAGTGAAATCTTTTATTTTCCCCTAAAAGGTTCATATAGTACCTTAAGGGTACATGTTACAACTCTAAAGGGCTGCACTTAACCCATATTGTCATTCTAAACCCTGCTTTTAACCCCGGGTAGAAAAAGCAGGGTTAGAACTACTTTTGCGAGGTTGTATATAAACAGTAGTTTCAACGCTTGAGGGGGAAAATGACTTTGACTTTGCAAAGGTTTAGGAATGTACAGTCAAACCTCAGAGTACATATGATTAATTGTTAACCCTGCATAAATTATGAGCAGTGTGAAATGTAAAAGAAGATAACCCAGGATTCCATTTACACAGGGTTTAGAATGACCCAGGGCTAAGTATTTAGATTGTGAAAAGGTACTAATATGCATCTTTTTGGGGAAGTTAAGGTACAAAATTGTCGCTTTCGGTTGACAAAGGTACACGCTTTGCACATTCTTTTTCCTGATTGTGTAATAATAAGTTTAGTCAAGCCTAAAATGGTTTGCTGGACGTATAGCTGGCTCTTTAGCTGGTTTGTATGGTGGTTTTAGAAAAGTTTTGGGGAACTTCCAGTAAACCATCTGAATACCAGTTTGGCCTGGCTGGGATATCAGGTAGACCAGCTTTAACCAACTAAAAACAGCTTACACTGGTTTGCGATCATTTTTTCCAACAGGGAGTCAATCAGAGCATAATATGTAGGATTAATTTTCAGTTATTTAGATCAATGAGACGTCACTCAAAGTTGTAAAACAGAACTTGATTGGACGGTGAAAGGTGCTATTGCATACCAAAACAAAGCAAGATTATGCTAGCTACTTGGCTATTGGTTAACTTTTTCCAATAGCCCATGCTGTTTAAATAACAGGAAAAACAGAGCGATTTCAGAGGAAAATGAGTAGTCAAACTATATTTTGATTATAGATTATGGAGAGATTTCTGTTTCACAGATAAGGCTTAAGCTAGTCTAAGACTAAAATGCATGTTTGAGCTGTTTTAACTCAAAGCAATTTGCCCTGACATATCTTATAACATGTCCCAAGGCCTAATCCTGGTTTAATCTAAACCCTGTCTGTAAAACCAGGCCTAAATTTTTCAAAAATAAATCCAGGAACGTACATTAGGAATGTAAGGTCCGTTTTAATTTCATGTTAACTAAAAGTAAGTTGTTATATGCGTTACTTTACTGTGGAGTTATCGGGCAGGAAGGGATTGGGATTCAGTCAGAATCTGACTCTCTCACTCCTTTTACCTGCACGAAGTCAACGAGACTTTCATTTATGCATTATTTAGCTAAATTCGATTAATTCTACATGCCACATTTTGCCTGAATTACATTAGCAACAATTAAAATAAATGTTCCAGCCATATTTAACAGGTCAATTAAAATAACCTTTTGGGCAAATTGGGAAAAAAAAGCAGCAGCAAAGGACTTGTTAAACTCTTCAGGAGACAAATGACCAGAGCGGTTATTATATACAGCAGAGCTCCCGTGCTTCTGCACAAGAGAATGAAAACATTATTTATCAGCTGTTGATCCAAATGAAGAATTATTCCAAGATGGTGTCTTAGCTAGCGGCGGGCAGACCACAGTGTAGAAACGCGAGGGTGAAGATAGAGGAAGTCTGCAGTTTATAAATTATTTGGAGAGCATGTTCGAGGATATAGCTTGCTAATGAATAGAGCCATCAGGCTAGTGGAGCCATGGAAAGGACTGCCATCTGCCTCCCCATTATAATAATGAACTGTGTGTCACCCCACGGCAGGGACTGTGCGCAACAGGTGCACAGAACCAGGGGAGAGAATTATATACCAGAACGTCCCAATAAGCTCCACCCCTGGAGCACAGGTAGTTTCTTCACACCTCATTGGTTAGACAAATGCACTGGTGAACTACCGGTCACTCAATACAACAAACTACTGCTCTGAGAATACCTCAGATTTTGGTAATATTCATGATTTTATAGTCTGTTAATGTTAGAGATAATTCACTCAAAAAGAACATTTCCTCACCCTCATGACTTTTTTTGTGGAACATTCTGTGAAGATATTTGGAAGAATATCTGCTTTTGCCCATACAAAGAAAGAGTAAATGTGGTTACTATCATTAAAGCTACACTGTGTGATATTTTCCACCATCTAGTGGTGAAAAGGTATATGACCATCCAGTGAATTTTAGTTTCTGTTCCTCTCAATTCCGTTTTCGTTTTAACTCCTACGGTGGCCGATTTAGTCCAAGATTAACATGGCTTCCAGTTCGACCTCGTCCACATTCGACACGGTGCCATCGAGTGTTAAAACGCGGAAGGCGAAGCTTGAATTTACGGGTATGTCCCTCTTTGGCTAATGTACTTTCAAGATGGAGGGGCAACATGGCGACCCGCATTCGAACCCCTTACCCGTATGTATTTTCAATGGCATATTATAAACTTTACGAGAATACTTTATTACTTGAAAGTAGTAAATATACATTAATGAGCACATATATTTTTGAACGAACTAAGTGTTTTTAGCTAAGAATAAACTAAAAAAAAGTTACACAGTGTAGCTTTAACTAAGATCATTTTTTTAAGGAAGACCCATTATGCCGTTTTACAAAGTCTTGATTTTGTTTTGGGGGTCTACTACGTAGGTTTTCATGCTTGAATGTAAAAAACAAACACAAACAAAAAACATTATGGTCACACTTTAGATTAGGGTCCAATACTCATTATTAACTAACTATTAAAGGGGTCATGAACTGAGAAATAAACTTTTTCCTGAGCTTTTGACATATAAGAGGTCATCATACTATAAAAAATATCCTGTAAGTTTCAAAACTTCCTTGTTAGTCCAAAAACAGCTTTTATTGTAACCAAGCTAGATCTAGAGAGGTGAAAGACTTGTCTGGCTATCCCCAGACCAAGCTCAATTTAAGATTGAACATTGGTCTGGGGAGTCTGCTCTGTATTTTCTACTGCACAAAAGGCGTGATAAACAAGCATAAATTAACCCTCTCGATCGGCTCTCTTTTTTTCTTATCAGTGCCAAAGAGACTCAAATAACTGTCGTTTTTTATGATTCCGGTAAGTGTTATACATCATTATAATCTGTTACGTTTTTGTTTTGTTTTTTGTGTACAGTCACAAAAACAAAATGTTTTGCTTTTTGCAAAATAAAGAAAACAAACATGATGTGCGATCTGCAGCCTCTCTGTCAAAGACAGAGTCTGTTCATTCAGATAGTCTTCAGAAAAGGAACTCTAGCTTAGTGAATACTTGTCTCACAAACATGAGACCTATGTCTAAAGAAACGCTGAAATGTCAGGTTTTAAACAATGTAAACCAAATCGAAAACAAATATTCTGTGTTTATGTAATCTGTTTGAAAAGCGATAGATGTCAGTCACCCGCGAGCCACTTCTTTATCCGCTAATATGTTTATAAGCAACTGAAAAAAGCGCAAATGTAAGAGCATGTCAAAACTTCTGAAGGGCCCCAAAACAGCTCAGACTCCTAGGGGTTAAATGACTCTGTACGCAACTGGACAGTCCTTCAACCAATCAGACCACAAGAGGAGCGATACAGCATCATTTGACTAAAAATAACATTACCTTCCAAAGAATCCTAATGCTAGGAATGTAGTTATTTATGTGAATGTCTCAGTTGAGCAGTATTTATTTGTATGCGGTACATTTCACTGTGGATTCTTTGGTAAAACAGTCGCAATTTCAGCGCAGGCTTTGTGGTCGGGTCAGTGGTTCAAATTTTTACTTGCCCTGCCAAAATTTGTATTGGCCCCACCACAAAAAAATTTATAAATAAAATAAAACAAACTGTAAAACTGTGAAGCTTTGGGGGTGTTGATCGACTCGATCTTACTCCATCTGTGTTTTGATCATCGTTCTGAATCCGATCCGGATGTAAGTTAGTCTTTGACGCAATTTTCTCAGCTTTTTTCATGAAACATACCCACATTCAAGTGATGAAAAAAATAAATAAAGCATGAAGATAAAATAAAACAGAGGGTCTGTTCTTTCTTTTTATATATTTGCATGTTCAGATATTCATACAAGATATTCTGTGGGCCATGAAACTTGTGAAAATGACAAAAACGCTGGCGGTGACTGGCATATTTCATGTTTACGTTCATTTAAAAGACATAACCGACTATGTTTACGATGATACACAACAAGGCAGGCATTTTGACATCATTTTGTGTGAATATTCGCGCGCTGTGATATGCGTGGGTGCGCTTAAGCTAGTATTACATGCGAGAACCAAACTGAGAGACACGGGCACTTTCTCGTCTATGTACGCTTGAATATTTAAATAGGTAAGGCTTACAAATGTGGAAATTTTCAGTAAAAATGCGGCACCTGCCCGCTCCGTCAACTGGCCCGAATGTCTTTCACGCTGGCCCTGAGCCATCGGGCAGTCCTTATTGTCGAGCCCTGTTACAGTCAGATGTTATTTGTCTATGTGTCAGTAAATCAAACCAGTGACTAAATGGTCAACTTCACATTGTTTCTCTTTGTAGGATGAAAATAATCTGTTATTTAAACTGTGATTAAATTATACATGGAAAGCAATCAAAACAAGCTCAAACTGTCGTGCCAAACTGCTGAAATCACGTGACTTTGGTGATCCAAACCGCTGAATCGAGTCACTGATTCATAACGCTTCGAAGCTTCATGATGCATTGTTTTGAAATCGGTCACTATATCATCACTATATAAGACGTTATTTAGGTTTCTTTTGCACTCAAAAACTATTCTCGACGCTTCATAACATTATTGTAGAACCACTGTAGTGAGATGGACTTTGTAACAATGTCTTTAGTACCTTTTATGGGTCTTGAGAAAGGAAATATCATTGCTGCCAATGCAGGCCTTTCGGAGCCATCGGATTTCAACAAAAATATGCAAAGTCCATCTCACTACAGTGGTTCTACAATAATGTTATGAAGGGGCGAGAATAGTTTTTGAGCGCAAAAAAAACCTAAATAACAACTTATATAGTGATGACCGATTTCAAAACACAGCATCATGAAGCTTCGAAGCGTTATGAATCAGTGAGTCGATTCAGCGGTTTGGATTGCCAAAGTCACGTGATTTCAGCAGTTTGACACGCGATCCGAATCATGATTCGACTCACTGATTCATAACGCTTCGAAGCTTCATGAAGCTGTGTTTTGAAATCGGTCATCACTATACAAGTCGTTATTTAGGTTTTTTTTTGCGCTCAAAAACTATTCTAGTCGCTTTATAAAGTTCTTGTAGAACCT
Source organism: Gobio occitaniae (assembly GCA_033150135.1). Taxonomy (NCBI): domain Eukaryota; kingdom Metazoa; phylum Chordata; class Actinopteri; order Cypriniformes; family Gobionidae; genus Gobio; species Gobio occitaniae. The sequence continues at coordinate 70,738 of JARQWZ010005082.1, forward strand.
CTGTAGTGAGATGGACTTTGTAACGACGTCTTTAGTACCTTTTAAGGGTCTTGAGAGTGTAAAGTGCATTGTGTCAATGGAGGCCTTTCTGAGCCATCGGATTTCAACTAAAATATCTTCATTTGTGTTCCGAGGTCTTACGGGTGTTGAACGACATGAGGGTGAGTAATTAATTTTTGGGTGAACTAACCCTTTAATAGAGAATTGGACCCTAAAGTGTTACGAACATTATTTTTCAGATAGTTTACATTGTCGTTGCACCTCTCTTTCCAGTCTGTCTATAACACACTTGTTTAATTCTGGTCAGTTTCACTAGTTTTATGGGCTACTTTTATTGTCCCTTTTTCCTTTTTTGGTCACCATTAACTTTCATTGTAGGAGAAAGAGCAGCATGAACAGAAGAAAGAAAATCCTACAGGAAACGACATGAAGGTGAGTAAATGACGACAAAAAAAAATCATCTTCTGGGTAAACTAACTTTTATGTGTAACAAGGGATCCAAAATGACGGTTCAGTTGTCGTTCCAATAATGCCAAGTGTTAGTTCGGCAAGGATTAGAGTACCTGAGAAACACCATGAGAGAGAATCCATAATCCCTCTGTGAGAAACTCTCTTCGATTACAGCCGGCAGAAACATTCACACAAACAGGAACAATCTGCAAAGCTATCAGAGAAAAGAAGTAGAAAGAGAGGAAAAGCACTGATAAAGTAGAGAGGACTTAGGAGTATTTCCCCTGTAGCTGCTCTGAGGGGAGGAGATGAGAGCGAGATCTGCCCTGAGAGGAATAATCTTTACAGAATGAAGATTAACCTCTGATTTCTGAGAGGCAATGATGGAGAAAACCAAGAGCCGTGAGAGACAGCCAACATTTGCGGGCACGATCTCAACGGGAAAAAGATAGACACGAAAAGACTGACAGGAATAAAGGGCATGGATCCATTTAGGGCACATGTGAAGAACGATGCAGATTACTTATGCAAGAAGATACTGAAAAAGGGAGCTAGGTATTATATGTTGCCAAACGATTACATGGCTGAACTTTTTTGGATTAACATACACCACAAATGTAATGTGTTATACATGTAATGTAGTATAAAAATGTATTAAGGAAGCAAATAAGGTTCATTTTAATTTCATGTCGACTATTGAGAGTCTCAGCTGGAGCCAAGGTTACCTGACTGACAGGGTCTCTGAGGATTGAAGTCAGATGCTACACAAAAAACTCGGCCAAGAAATGTTGATTCTCCGTGTGGTGATGTCCATCCAGCCTTGACCTCTCCTGCAAAACAGCCTTCATTTAGTCAGTCAAAAGCTTCGTAAATGGGTCTGGAGTTAAAGGTAAGGAAGTGTGTGCGCATGAGAGAGAGAAAAAGTTCCAGTGAAGATGGCATGTTTGTGTTTGCAATGTTTTTAGACCACCAGTGCACAGAGAATGTTCATCTGGCATGGAGAGGTGTTCTCATGGCTGGCAACTTTAAAAATGTGTGTGTGAAGCGGGTTTTAGCCTGAAAGTGAAGAGGCATTTTCACTGCTCTCCAGAACTACTGGAGCGACACTGCATAGTCTGACGGATAAATTTAAAATGGTGAGGAGAATGAGGGAGGGGAAAGAGATATATAAGAGAGAGAGGCTACGCTTTAGGATGGGAACGTGCTTTCACTCTCAAATGCTCTTATTCTTTGCAGCGTCTCGTTCTTTCTCGCTTTTCTTCCAATTCTCTGTATAAAAAAATGCTTTTCATGAAACTATTCCTAATCTACAACTATGAATGCCATCATATGACAGTTTAAAATGAAAATACTGAAATTTACTCACCCTCGTGTCTTTCCAAACCCAGAAGAATTTTGATCCTCGAAACACAAACAAAGATATTTTAATGAAATCTGAAAGGTTTCTGTCCCTCCATTGGCAGTTCACGCAATTGCCATTTTGAAAGTTCATGAAGAGATTGTAAAACTAATCCATATGAATTGAGCAGTTTATCCCAAATTTTCTGAAGAGACACAATCAACTTTATATGATGAACCGGTTCGTTTAGGCTTTTATTCACATACAAACATTCATCAATGCACATTATCAGATATGGTAAACAGAAGCTTAAATATGTTTGCTTGACATGCAGTGACATGCACCAGTGAGGTTCATTTTCATGCATTACGCAGCATATTTGAGCTTCTGCAAGAACCAATGAGGTTCATTCTTGAGTTACGCAGTACATTTGAGCTTCCTCAAGAACCAATGAGGTTCGTTCTTGTGTTATGCAGCACATTTGAGCTTCAGCAAGAACCAATGAGGTTCATTCTTGTGTTATGCAGCACATTTGAGCTTCAGCAAGAACCAATGAGGTTCATTCTTGTGTTACACAGCACGTTGAGCTTCACAAAAACCAATGAGGTTAATTCTCGTGTTACACAGTATGTTTGAGCTTCTGCAAGAACCAATGAGTTTCATTCTGGTGTGCTTTGCAGCACGTTTGAGCTTCTGTAAGAACCAATGAGGTTTATTCTAGTGTGTTATGCAGCACATTTGAGCTTCTGCAAGAACCAATGAGGTTCATTCTAGTGTTATGCAGCACATTTGAGCTTCTGCAAGAACCAAGGAGGTTCATTCTCGTGTTATGCAGCACGTTTGAGCTTCTGCAAAACCAATGAGGTTCATTATCATGTGATCCGCAGCACGTTTAAGCTTCCACAAGATCCAATGAGGTTCATTCTCATGTGATACGCAGCACGTTTGAACTTCCACAAGATCCAATGAGGTTCATTCTCATGTTACACGGCACGTTTGAGCTTCTGCAAGAACCAATGAGGTTCATTCTTTAAAAAAAAGTGAAGTGACGTGTGGCCAAGTATGGTGACCCATACTTGGAATTTGTGCTCTGCATTTAACCCATCCAAGTGCACACACACAGTAGTGAACACACACAAACCGTGAACGCACACCCAGAGCAGTGGGCAGCCATATTGCTGTGGCGAGCCGGGGAGCAGTTGGGGGTTCGGTGCCTTGCTCAAGGGTCTCACCTCAGTCGTGGTATTGAGGGTGGAGGAGGGCGCTGATAATTCACTCCCCCCACCGACAATTCCTGCCGGACCTGAGACTTGAACCCGCAACCTTCTGGTTACAAGTCCGACTCTCTAACCATTAGGCCACGACTGCCCCCATGTGTTACGTAACAAGTTTGAGCTTCCGCAAGAACCAATGAGGTTCACGTTTGAGCATCCGCACAAACCAGCGAGGTTTGTTCTCACGTGTCAAGCAAGTAAAGTTGAGCTTCTGTTTGTGTTCGCTGATCAAAGTTCACATTTTTGGATGAACTAACCCTTTAAATAAATGCAGTCAATTTAACTTCTAAAGAGAGTAACATCTAAATACTAAAAACTAGTGAAAAATTGTGAGACGTTGTAATGGCCATCGTCTGATGTGATCTGATATTCTGATTATTTGTAATGCAATTTAACTAATAAGTGAGGTTAAATTAATTCTAAATTTATATTAAAAAAAAAAAAAATTGCAGCAAAAATGCTGCATTTATGACACAGGAACAAAAAAATAGGAAGACACTGTAATGGCCAAAAGATCTCATCTGATCCACGTGGTCATAGAAAAACAGTTTAAAAAACAACAACAACAGCACGGACAAAATGTGTAAATGTGTTGAACCTCATAGTCCAAATTGCAAAATGGGCTGCATTTGTAGGATTATTTGTGATTAATTTTGAAGTGTTTAATCATGCCCTACTATTAAGACAATAATTGGACGCAGTGGTTTAGGGTTTGATTTGTTTATTCTTTTTAAAGCAGATCAGGGGCTCGACCTGACCCTCTTGTGTGAACGACAAGACAAAAAAAATCGATAATGAACATCACACGCAAAAGCACAATGAACAGCTGGAAGATGTGACTAGTGCAATGGGGAGTGTGATGAAGGATTGTTGTGGATTAGCAGGGTGGATCACAGGTATGGCGGCTGAATAAATAAACGCTACGCGGCCAGACGGACCAAATCTAGAACCAACTCCGATTTCAGAGCTCTGCGATTTTGTTGCGGTTGTGTCTAGATTGGCCTAGTGAGGCCAATATTTGGTGTCTAGTTTGTTTCTCTTCTGTGAGTGCTTTCCTTTGTGAACCAAACAAAATGAGCTTGGTTCAGGTGTTCAGAACGTTTGAGTTCCACCTACAATCGCCGCTGCTTACTGATTCTGTCCCTTTCAGAATGTGCTTTCTCCTTACTGGATAAAAGAGAAATAACAGGAAGGTGGGAGGAAGATAATGGGGAAAAGGTTTAGGAAGAAAAAGGAAGGTTCAAGGGTGTCTATCTAACTCTCAATTCACTGCAGATTCCTGTTCAGTTCTGCTCAGGTGCGTCTCCGAGTGGCGTCTTTCCTTGGCAACAGTCGATAAACGGTGAGATCACAGATACAAAAAGGTCTTCTTCCCTTCCTGCACCAAGACTTAACCCCCAGTCCTCAACTTGCCCTAGACAAAGACAAAAAGACAAAATTCTTGTTAGGAAAAAAGCGAGATGCAGTGGCACATTCCCACAGCATTTGCATGAAAATACACAAAGAGAAAAAGAGAGTTAGAGGAGAAAAAGAGAGTGAATGTGAACCACACGGCAAACCACGGTGGAAGCAAAAAGCCCCAACACAACCAAACGTAAACATGCAGCTCTCTCTTCCCATCAATACGCATCTCTCACAGGCTACTGCACCCGATAACAGGAAATAAGAATCCCTAGAGTGAGAGAAGGAGAGAGTCTAGAAAAAAAGCGAGGTGGAGAAGATAGACAGGCGTTATGACAATAAGAAGAAGCAATGGTGGAGAGGTTTCGAGAGAAAACAAAGCAGATTTGTCCCTATGTGAACTTGCATTAATATGAACATCAATTGCAGTTGCAACCCAGTTTATGTAATCTAACATACTGTATATCCAAGTGAAACTGGATATTCAACATTCATTAAGAAAATAAATGAGGATAATTTTGGAGAGTTTGTGGGAGATGTTTAGCAAAATGTTCACACTGCTCTTTTACATACAATAAATGTGATGGTGACAAACTTTAAAGCATATAAGTACTCCATAACATACTATAAAAATAGTGCATATGACTTGTGTGATACATGCCAAGTCTTCTGAAGTCATATGATAGATTTAGTTATATTATAGATTTTTCAGTGACAATATCTTTAATCTCATTCATGTTTGCACATATAAAATTTGGCATGTCAAGAAGTGTCATAGCAGGTTTGTGTGATTGATGCCAAAAGTAATTGGTTCTTGCATGTCTTGTAATAGACTGTAAAGCAGCAAAATTGATATGCACATATATAATTGATATGCAATTATTTTATAACTGTTATTATCTACTAAAACTATAAAAAAAAAATCAGTCATTGAAAAAAGCTTAAATGGAATAAAATATAAATATTATATGAACATCTAAAAAGTAAAAAATTAAAATGATTACCAAAACGAAAACCGAAATTAAAATTAAATAATCTAAATATAATTATTTAAAAAAACTATAAATAATAATAAAAATGACAAAATTGCTCAAAATGGTAATTTTATGAAGCTGAAATAAAATAAAATATAAATATTATGTGAAAATCTAAAAAAAGTTACAAATTAAAATAAATGAAAATGACCAAAACTAAAACTGAAAAAAAAATGTAATAATCTAGATAGAATTATAAAAAAATAAAATCACAATACAAAATTACTACAACTTAAATTAAAATGAAAAGTTAACAAATAAAAATAAAAGCTAATTCAAAATATTACTCAATACTGTAATAGTATATAAATAATAACACTGATTGAAATTGCTCCATATGGTAATTTTATGAAGCTGAAATAAAATAAATATAAATATTATGTGAAAATCTAAAAAAATGAAAATGAGTACAAGTAAAATGACCAAAATGAAAACTGAAATAAAAATATAAAAAAAAAAAAAAAAAAAAAAAAAAATGACAAAAGCACAAAACAAAACTACAACTTACACAAAAATTTACAAAAATGTTTTACATAGAAATAAATGCTAATTCAAAATATTACTCAATACTACAATAGTATATACAAACACTGGTTGAAATTGCTCAAAAGCTCTTGGTCACCATTAACTTTTATTGTATGGAAAAGAGCAAAGTTAACATCTCTTTTTGTGACCGATGGAAGAAAATGATATGGCTTGCAACAATATGAGGGTGAATAAATCCCTTTATGCATCACTCTCAGGCACTAACTGCTTGCGTGAGCTCAGAATCATAATGCTAAAATATGCAGAAAGTTCTAGAAAAAGGCGAGGAAAAACCCTCAAACAGGTGGTGGCATTTGTCCCAAACCTCAGAAGGACACAAGTTTGAGCCAGTGAAAAATACGCCTGGGCACAAACAGATGCTGCAGTCGCAAACTCTTCCGTAATTTTTTTTTTCTGAAAGAGTGGACGACAGTTGTGAGAAGAGAGAGAGAGAGAGAGAGAGAGAGAGAGAGAGAGAGAGAGGGAGGGAGGGTGAGGAGTGTTTGACCACGCGTTAAGAATAAGAAAGAGCGAATGAGAGATCGCTGGTGATAAAGTAGTATTCATGGTGCTTTGAGAGGAAGAGGGCGTGTGCTTTATCTCTGGACTCAGGGCACTATCGGCTCGGGGTTGTACCGCAGTCACTGCTTTACAAAGTGATGGAAGAAGGAGAAGAAGGTCACAGCCAAAATATTATCAGTCCAGGAAAGATAAACCATGGAGTAATTACGTTCACAAAGCCACAGCCATGACCGATCACTGTTGTTACCCTCTCTGCTAGTCAGGCTGTATCAGGGGAATTCATTCCTCTTTAGCTATGGTGACCACTGATTAGAGCCACTCTATCTAGACGCTTTCAATAAGAGTTATTTATACAAATATACAGTGCTATCTGGTCCTTGTTCTCTGAAAACGACAAGGATAAGATCCTGAGGGACTTCCAGATCCAGACAGACAAGCAAGGACTGGCAAACAAATCAGACATTGTGATCTACAGTGGTGATATATGGCAGTCAAAAAATGCCAGGGATTGAAGGAAAACATGCAATACTTGAAGCCAAAGTAGTTCTGCGGGTGAAAGGGTGTGTAATAAAACTCTACAGGATTTTGGTCCAAATTCATTTGTTCATTGGTAAAATATTTAGTCGAATTAAACCAATGCCAACATGGAAAGTAGTGTTGTCAAAAGTACCGACCGCGATACCAAGTCGGTACTGAAATGTTCAAAATGTGACGCTTTGAGCGCTGTTGAGCTGGAATCGTAAACACCTCTGACTGGCCATTGTGCTCGTTGGATGTGTCTATGATTGGCTACAATGATCAACGCAAAGCCGGCCCAAGGCATAAGCGAACTAAGTGGCTGCTTAGGGCCCCCTTGGCCACCAGGGGGCCCCCAAGAGCACATGAAATTACTTGTTGTTGCATGTTACTTTATGATGATTGAAAATGCGAAAAGGCCTTAAACAATTAGGCTACTTAATAAATACTGTATATGCACGGCTTGATTATGACTGAGCTGCACACACTCGCGGCGCCATCGGCTGGACACTATTAGCTTATAAGCCAGGGTTCAAAGTAGTGTTAGACCGATATATCGGCCCGATATTTGCAATTTTTACGTGTATCGGCATCGGCCGATACAAGGCTGCTGCGTTCGCCGATATTTTTTCCCCTGCATTATTTACAGACAGGCGTCCACAGGCAGCTCTCACCGTCTTCAAACTGTCTTGCTCTCCCTCGCGCATATTAATCAAAATCAATTGAGAATTGACACGATGGTAAAAGGTCGAAAGACCGAAGTTTCACGTGGAGCATTGGGAGATTTTTTCCTGAATTACCACTGGTGTTGCTCTACAAGAGATTAAGTTAAAGCTACACTATGTAACTTTTCCGTCCACTAGAGGTCGACTGTTCAAAACAAAGGCGTAGTTTGATGACGCCACGTTTGAACGCAGAATCTTGGGACATGTGGTTTTCACCTCACAGCCGGTGGAAAACAGTCAGGATAGGACTCGGGCAGAAATCATGTTCATGGATGCGATTATTAACATTACTGTAGTGTGAAGCAGAGCAGGACCGAGTGTTGTGGAGCTGAGCAAGGCCGCAGGAGCGATTGAAGAGCGGGACTGTTATTATGGCATAGTCGCCGGCGGGACTTTTATTATGACACGGTTGCCGGCGCCACTTCCTCTTTTCCAGTCATGAGTGAGGTAACGCAACTTTGTTTATCGTATTAGATATATCTAAGTGTGTTGAAAAGGAAGTTATGACGTTCACTCGGCGGCTGCTATGACACTTGTTCACACTGCAGTGAGAGTAAAGTGTTTCACTGAATAAAACCAGAAACCGAGGGTGACGCAGATATGACGCAATCGACAGGCGACTCCCTCACACGCATAGCTCACACGTCCCGGTTCCTCGGTTAAAATAGCAATTTCTCACGATTTACAAATAGGTGGAAACATTTGGGATATTCTAAGTACTCAACTGAACAAAATATATAACACTGGCCTAGTGGTTTCTGGATATTTTACTGCAAAAATCCTACATAGTTCACCTTTAAGTGCACCTACACTCTAAAAAATGCTGGGTTAAAAATAACCCAAGTTGGGTTGAAAATGGACTAACCCAGCGATTGGGTTGTTTTAAGCAAACATTTAACCCAACCGCTGGGTCAAAACAACCCAATTGCTGGGTTAGTCCATATTCAACCCAACTTGGGTTATTTTTAACCCAGCATTTTTTAGAGTGTAACCATTAAATTACTAAGTTGTAAATAGTTTTAGAATTAAGTATAGTACAGTCAGTGTGCACTTTATTATGCTGCTTGCTTGTTGATACTGCGTGCAAATAGTGTAATTATTTTATTTATGCTTAAATATTTATTTTCAGAATTTATTTATTTTCACCACTGAACTCTTTTTTTTCTTGTTCTAACTCACCTGTTTTTACTTTTTGTTAAATATCGTTTTTTTTAGTTCAATAAATGTTCCTTTTAAAAAAAAAATAATTTTAAATTGTTATCATCATGATCATTGTGTCATTTTTATGATGTAAATTGAGAGAGCAAAAGCAGTATCGCCTCCAAATATCAGCTCAAGAAAATCAGCAGCCTGTATCGGTCATCGGCTAAGGCTGCTGAAAAAAAAAAATCGGTATCGGCACTAAAAAATCCATATCGGTCGATCCCTAGTTCAAAGTGCGAGAAAAAATGGCGCTGATACTGTGCTACTCGTCAGTTGCCAGGTAACCTTTTTATGAATGGATGGATTTGAGAATGTGATATGGTTTAGAGCGAATATCTTATCTGATGTGCTGGATGTTTTGGAAATTGGATCGAGTACAGCATAGCTTCCAGTTTCTCATTTGGGAACGCAACATGCAGCAAACATCTTCCCAAATTCGTAAAGAGAATCCTTTATAAATCTGATAAGTCTCTTCTGCTCACCAAGGCTGCATTTATTTGTAAAAAAAAATACAGTAAAAACAGTTATATTGTGAAATATTATTGCAATTTAAGAGTTTTCTTTTTTTGAAAGCTTTCTATTTCAAATCGTGTTGGTGGCACCGAGGGACCCCCAAATAAAATTCTGCTTGGGAACCCATAAAGTCTTTGGCAGGCCCTGGATCAACGCACGGGAGCAACTGAAAGTGTTTTGAAAGCGGGAGCGTTTGAAAGCACAAGCAGGGATCGACCAGCGGACCAGTAGGCTGATAGGCGCCTGCATTCAAACGCTCGCGTGTGTATCTGTGTAAGCTCTCTGTGAAAAGCGTCATTGATGTATATTAATAACATGTTTTTGAAGCGTTGGTCATTGTAGCCAATCACAGACATATTTGATATCCATATCCAGCACGGACTTGGTATCGCGATCGGTACTTTTGACAACTCTAATGGAAAGGTTGTCCCACATCCTCAAAAATCATAAACAAATCTATGTATGCAAGGTAAAATAACAACAGCCTATGCGGTTAATGACGATACCGTATTGCTTTATTTCAATGTGCAGTGTGTATGTACTTTACGATGATGAGTGCTGTCAAACGATTAATCGCAATTAAATCCCATCCAAAATAAAAGTTTGTTTACACAATAATTATACACCGTACACACACACACGCACACACATATATTACCGGTATATGTATGTATAATTACACACACATGCATGTATACATTTAAAATTGGTATATTTATATTAGTGCAGTCAAACGGTTAATCGCATACAAAATAAAAGTTTGTGTTTACATAATATATGTGTGTACTGTGTATAATTATTATATATATATATATTTGAAAACACACTCATGCATGTACATATTTAGGAATTTATTTTAATATTTATATATTAAAAAAAAATTTATATATATATATATATATTTTGTGCGATTATTCGTTTGACAGCCCTAGATAAAACATATTTATCATAAAGATTTTGGTATTTAGATCACTATACTTGATATCTAATTTAAAATTCTGGGTCGATATAGCACTGTTTCCGTCACTGCTGAATCTACAGCACATGAATAGAAATTATATTTGACCAGAGTTATGAGTTTGCAGTATGAATTGAATGTAAAGATAAAAGACTGCGAACCGATATAAAGACAATAAATACACAAAGCTTATTCCCATTGCGTAGGATATGTCTTTGGAAATATGATAGTATTGTAAATTTTTTCAATGTAAATCTCTTAAATCACACAGTACATGACTCACTAATGCATTAAGAAAAGAGTTATTATTCAGAATATTCAACATTCACATACTTTGCAAGGACATTTTTCTTTTTAATATAGTACATACACACAGCACATAAGCTGTTTAGCTATTTTGTTATCTGACTGTTATTTTTTGGTGTTCCTGTGTGACTAATAAAAGTTTATTACACAGGTAACCACTGTTCCTCACAACAGAGACAATAAAATCATAAAATACTTCATGCCATTATATTAGATTTACCAGACAACAATACTAAGAACAGGCCTGCGCACATGAACATGCATATACGCAAACACAAAAACATTAGAGATGCTAAAGAAGTTACAGGTAAATTTGGCGCATACACAACTATGAATAAAACATCTCTTTATTTACATGATGTATTGCTTAAGTGCTGCAGAATTCACAGCGCTGCATTAAACTAATACCCCAGAGGGCAACACTCTTTCCAAAAACTGTGCTGTTGTAAAAATCTAATGGAAAGACCCATCTGAATATAAATTGTGTTTGCATTGAATTGCTGGAGTGTGCGGAGGAGATTTTCGGAGAGGGTCGGTCCAATTCTGCCCATTTCCATCCTCGCATTGCAGAATCGGGACTGGTGATGTTGCGGCGGGGGATTGTGGGACGGTGCTATTTAAATGACATGTCCCCGTTCCCACTTACTTCATTTAACACACACTTAGGCCCGCACCAAGAACAGCAGCTGTCAGCTGGTATTATGGAAATGACTCTTTCGTCTGAGCCTACAATTTAGAGTGAACTTAGTGGCGCCTGTAGCCAAGCGGAAAGTGAGAGAACACTAGGCAGAAGTTTCGATTTGCAAATGGAGGTGTGGGTCAGGCAGAGAGTGTGTTATTACAGGACTCGCAGAGGATGGCAAGGCTGTTTCACTGGATCTTAATGCTGTGGGCTAAAGAGCAGCTGGATATGCTAATTCCTACGCTGGGGTTGCTGGGAACTGGTAGAAGGCACAAAACAGGAGACAAACACACTAGAATGTGTCTCAATTGACAACACTAGCACTATGGGCAAACGTGGCAAAAGTTTTTCATTTGCATGAGCAATTCTTCTCCAAACTATTTTACATTTATATTACTACATTAACATTTTACAATGTTAAAACATTTCTCATGTGTCCTGGTATAAAGATCTCAAACTGTACACGTATTTACCATATAAAAAATAAAAACATTATTTATTATATATATATATTTATTATATATATATATATATATATATATATATATATATATATATATATATATATATATATATATATATATATATATATATATATATATATATATATATATATATATATATATATATATATATATATATATATATATATATATATATATATATATATATATATATATATATATATATATATATATTTTTTTTTTTTTTTTTTATAGGGCAAATTAAACTATTTAGGGCAGAGTAAAAATAGTACAATTGTGTTAAATTTAAAGTCCCCCTGTGGAGAAAATCAAGCTTTTAATGTTGTTTATATGACTATGTGGTGTTTTTAATATGCTAAATTATCTAATAAGATAAACCATGAGCAAATTCATTAATCAACACCATTGTTGAGGTTTTTTTTTTTTGAAACTGCAGTGAACCAAAGAAAACGCGGTTTGAAATCGCTGGTGTTTCTGACGTCACAAACTACCAAACCAATCACGTCAACGAGTGGATCTCCGAGTGAGTGGAGGTGGGGCTAATTTGCATATTCATAGAACCACGTATACTAAATGAGGCAAGGGTCTAGAGTTGCATTCAAGCCATTTTAACACAATTTTTTTTTTTTTCAAGGAAATTTTGGTGATCAAAGACGAGTTTTAAGTGATACAATTATTGACAACAGGGGGACTTTAACATTTCAACCGTTCTTAAACTTGGATTAAAACAAAGTAAACAAAAATAAAACCGAATAAACATCATGTTAAGGATATTTGGGCTATCTAACTGAACTATGACTATCCGGTGGTGAAAATGTCAGGCCTAGACGAACACACACTCACATATTCACCTGTTTAGCATTGTTGACACACTGCAGGTATTGAGAGGCGATGTTGGAGCACAGCAGAGTTTTTCCAGCATTTTCTTGGTAGCACTTCAGAATCTGCCCCTGAAGGTCGGTGCACACTGGACTAATTTCATATCGCCTGTGAGAGAGTGAGAGAGAGAGAGTGAGAGAGAGAGAGAACCAAAAGGTAAAAGAAAGGAAGAGAAAGAAGAAAAAAAAAAACAGTCAGAGGACATATAAATTTGGCAAATGAATGTGGTCATCCATCAAAATTACATTTTCCATTTTTAATAAACTGATTCTGTGGCAGTGACAAAGACCTGGTAAATGATGTTCTTGCTGTGTTTTCACAAGTAAACATCAGATCAATCACTAATCAATAGCAGAATTGATTTGTGCAGAATTAGTTTGCAGGATAATTGCATGTTGAATCTCAGTTCTGGAGGTCTAACAGGGTGCTGCTTCAAGACATATATCAGCTGAGGCCGTAGACATCCTGAACCACACAAATTTATCCTAAATGAACACATACTATACCAGGGGTGGGCAACTCCAGTCCTCGAGGGCCACTGTCCTGCAGAGTTTAGCTCCAACCCTGATAAAACTCACCTGCCTGTAGCCTTCTAGTAATCCAGGAGACACTGATTAGCTGGTTCAGGTGTGTTTGATTAGGGTTGGAGCTAAACTCTGCAGGACAGTGGCCCTCGAGGACTGGAGTTGCCCATGCCTGTACTATACTATGGGTTTGTATATATAACCCCACACCCTAAATAAACACTTTTTGGCATTTTTAAAATATAGAAAAACACTAATTTCCTACTTTATTAATCATTTTTGACGTTTGATGACCTTCCTAATTGTCAGATCTAGTCAACTACTGGTGACAGTTTTATCCCTTGAGCATAGCCAAGTAAAGCCACACAAACACCCACCCGTCCAGACAATAGAAAGCAGTATTAATCAGTACAGCTTATGTCTCTGATGTGTTGATTCTCCGGTGGGGAGATGATCCCTCACTGACACACACACACCTGCGTCTAAACCCCTCCAGCTGTACCATGTGTCTGAGTCCAACAGTCTGCACTGATATGGACATTTTGGCCAATAAAAGATATATTGTCTGATATTGGAATGTTCTCTTAAATGAAACCAAACATCATGTAACACCAGTTAGGCTTCAAACTGCAATATTTATATTTTTATATTATATATATGTATATATACATATACATATACATATATATATATACACATATATATACATATATATACACACACATATATATATACACATGTATACATACATACATACATACATACATACATACATACATACATACATACATACATACATACATACATACATATATACATATATGCCTGTGGCCAACTTTCTTTAACAGTGAAACTGAAAATATACACTACCAAACTAAAGTTTGGAATAATTAAGACTATTCTTAATGTTTTTGAGGTCTCTTATGCTCACAAAGGCTGCATTTATTTGATAAATTCAGTAAAACAGTAATATTGTGAAATATTATTAAAATGTTTATATCTAAATATATTTTATAATCTTATTATTGTGATGACAAAGCTGAGTTTTCAGCATCATTACTCCAGTCAGCGTCACAAGATCCTTCAGAAATCATTATAATATGCTAATTTTGGTGCTCATCAAACATTTGAGCAATGTTGAAACCAGTTTTTTTGCTGCTTAATATTTTGGAAGCCATGATACAAAAATAAGTAGTGTACCATGACTAATAGTAAAGAAATGGATGCCAACAAACAATTAGTCCCTCATAAAACTTGCAAAAAACCTTCTTTTTTCTATCTCTTTTTCCCTCAATGATAGATATTTCCACATTTTATTGTAGTAACAATATCTGTATGCAACAGCAATGATATTTTGGCAGAAACTACCATGGTGATATTTAGTAGGCAACCCGTGCACTCCACTCAAGAGCACTTTTTCAAAATGTATTTGCAAACACCCCAGAATGTCCAAACTTTGACCCAGACAGCATTGAGTTTCCTGCTGGATTTTACAAAACCTTGCAGATTGCTATCAACAACTCGTCTATCACTCAAGGTCACAAAAAACCCGCACATTTCCAACCAAATATCGTTCTTTGGGAAAGATGCAGAGGATACAGCGGGTCACTCTGGGCATATTGACGAAGACCACCTGGTTCCCATGAAATCTGAGGCCCAATGTGTCTCAAACGAAACATCACCTCTGTCCCCGGAGGACTAGAACACACACACAAAACTCTTCATTTGACAGGGGTGACCTTTGGGACAGCAAAAGGCAAAGCAAGGATTGGGGAGGGAGGGAGATGTTATCCTGCTCTATTCAAGGAGACGCTCTTTTTAGATCAGACGCGGTTTAATCCGCGCCGTCATTCATATTAGCTGCTCTGAAGGGCAGATGAATGAAGGAGTGAATGGACGCCTGCTGTCAGTCACCACCTCAACTCTTTGGGTCCAGGAAAGACTGGGGATTCACCCCTTCCTCCTTTGCTTTCTCCATCTCTCTGGCCTTTCCTCAATCCGTCCACTCAAATACACACAGCTGCTGTCTATCACACATCATCCTCCTTCTAGACAGCCTTAGGGTAAACGGTCACAAAAAAGGCAAAAGTGTACCTCTACTATCTATGGGCTAAAGGTACTTTACTGGTGATAGAAAAGTATATAATTTTAAGTATGTAATAAAACAGTATGGCAGTACTGGGACATACCACCATGTTATAAAAAACTATGTATGATAGTCCCCTTTTGTCCATTTATACTTGAAAAAGAGTCACAAACTTCACATTTTTTATAGTTCAAGGGTTGTGAACAACATTAGACAAAAAAGTATGATACAGAACTAGATGTTTTATGTATCGCATTTATTGTGTTTGCATGTAAATATAAGAGACAGCTAACCTTAAAAATAACTGGATATAATTTAATATAATATAAATTATATAAATGTAAAAGGTATTTAAAGATTTATATAATTTATAAATATAAATATACTTTACCGTTTAAAAGTTTGGGGTCAGTAGGATTTAAAAAAATAATAATACTTATACACATTCATTTATCAAATGTGTCAGAAAAGACTTATCATTTTTGTTATAAAAATATATTAAAAATAAATGCTGTTCTTATGAACTATTCATCAAATCACCCTGAAAAAAGTACATTATCATGGTGCCACAAAAATAATAAGCAGTTCTATGTTTCCATCACACTGTTTTTACGCACATTTTGAAGTATTGCATCAGAAACGGCAAATTTCAGGGAAAAAAAAATCCCTCAATTCCCAAAAAAGTCTCTTGAAGTGATTTTTGACTTGCAAAAAAATGAGAATAATGGGAGATGGAAACACATTTGCCGAATAAATTCTGACGTAGCGAACATTAAACCCACATGTTTCCACTGATGGTATCAATAATGTTGCATAACATTTCAAAATGTGGCCTCTAACATTCTGCAATGTCGTAGGCAAATGTTGTGAGTAAAATGTCAGGTCACTACAAAATCCTGCTGACGTTGTCTTTCCCATATGTATGGGCCATCGCCATCCACTTCGAACAACTTCATGGAAATGCACCTGACTAATTAGCATTTTTTGGAAACCCAGCTATTGATGATAATAAGAAATATTTCTTAAGCACCACATCGGCCTATTAGAATGGTGTCTGAAGACTTAACAATATTACTGTTTTTACTGTATGTTTGATTAAATAAATGCAGCCTTGGTGGGCATAAGAGACTTAATAAAAAAAAAAATTATTCTGACCCCAAACTTGAATAGTACAAAAAAAAACACACAAAAAAAACATGTATACATCGGAAAAAGCATTGCACGCTTGTCAAACTACTTTCAACATATGATGATTTGGGACACACTACTCCTAATCTTGAATATTAGAACATAATTATATAGAACAGATAGTATGCAAATTGGTATTGGAGAAAAAACCTAAGGGGGAAATAAGTTTTGCTGTTCAAACACATCATCTGAGGTTTTAACCTAATGCCAATGGCATTATGGGCGTCAATACAGCTGAATGGCACCTTCACCATCTCTCTTTCTCCCATTTTCTCCCTCACAATCCACAGATCGGGCGTCAAAAAGCAGGACAGCTCTATAATATCACAGG
>JARQWZ010005083.1:0-87645 GCA_033150135.1 Gobio occitaniae
TAAGCTCCGCCTCTCTGAGAGCTGCTCTGCTGTGGTTGGTCAGAAAGCAAGCGCTCATTATCATATCTGAATCTCAGTGATACGATCAGTAACAATGGCGAGGGTTTGACCGTCTCAATCTCAGCAGAAAACAGCGTCTTCTCCACATGACCAACACCAACCAAACTACAGTGGGTGAGGGCGGGGCTAAGAGATGCTGTTCAGCCAATCAACACCAGAGGCGGGCATTATGCAAATTAACTACAGTGGGTGAGGGCGTGGCTAAGAGATGCTGTTCAGCGATCAACACCAGAGGCGGACATTATGCAAATTAACTACAGTGTGTGAGGGCGGGGCTAAGAGACGCTGTTCAGCCAATCAGGACCAGAGGCGGACATTATGCAAATTAACTACAGTGTGTGAGGGCGGGGCTAAGAGATGGTGTTCAGCCAATCAACACCAGAGGCGGACATTATGCAAATTAACTACAGTGTGTGAGGGCGGGGCTAAGAGACGCTGTTCAGCCAATCAGGACCAGAGGCGGACATTATGCAAATTAACTACAGTGTGTGAGGGCGGGGCTAAGAGATGGTGTTCAGCCAATCAACACCAGAGGCGGACATTATGCAAATTAACTACAGTGTGTGAGGGCGGGGCTAAGAGACGCTGTTCAGCCAATCAGGACCAGAGGTGGACATTATGCAAATTAACTACAGTGTGTGAGGGCGGGGCTAAGAGATGGTGTTCAGCCAATCAACACCAGAGGCGGACATTATGCAAATTAACTACAGTGTGTGAGGGCGGGGCTAAGAGACGCTGTTCAGCCAATCAACACCAGAGGCGGACATTATGCAAATTAACTACAGTGTGTGTGAGGTATGGCTAAGAGATGCTGTTCAGCCGATCAACACCAGAGGCGGGCATTATTCAAATTAACTACAGTGTGTGAGGGCGGGGCTAAGAGATGCTGTTCAGCCGATCAACACCAGAGGCGGGCATTATGCAAATTAACTACAGTGTGTGAGGGCGGGTCTAAGAGACACTGTTCAGCCAATCATGACCAAAGGCGGGTATTATGCAAATTAACTACAGTGTGTGAGGGCGGGGCTAAGAGATGGTGTTCAGCCAATCACGACCAGAGGCGGGCATTATGCAAATTAGTTACAAACCTACACAGTGAGCCTGAATTACTGAATCACTTCTTTCTTTTAGAAGACAAAAACTCCATTTATCTGCACTTTTTGTTGCCTCTGGCTTGGCGTGCTCAGTTGGGGACACTAAATTTTTCAACTATACATCGAAATACATCTAAATAATAAACTAAATTAACCATTTAAACTAAATTACTGATCAAATTATTGATCTAAAGCCCACACTGTCACTGTATGATACTTGAAATTTTTCCAGAATGGCTATACAGCTGAATAAAATTATGCTGCATTATTTTCCTGTTTAACACTGTAAAGCTGCTTTGAAACAATCTACATTGTTAAAAGCGCTATATAAATAAAGTTGACTTGACTTGACTTGACTTTGAAACTTTGCAGGGCTTTTGCACTCAAACCGCTGCTATATCACAATACATGAAAGGGAACATCTGAAAAAGCTTAATAGAGGCACTTTAAAATGTAAAAACATCTGAATATTTCTTGTGTGTGTGTGTGGACTGGTAATCCCTACGTTATGGGGACAAAATGTCCCCACAAAGATGACAATATCCGAAATCCTCATCCTTGTGGGGACATTTTTAGGTCCCCATGAGGAAAACATCTTATAAATCAGACTAAGTGATGTTTTTTGAAAATGTAAAAATGCAGAATGTCTCCTGTGATGAGTAGGTTTAGGGGCAGGGGCAGTGTGTGTGTGTGTGTGTGTGTGTGTGTGTGTGATGGGTGGGTTTAGGGGCAGTGTGTGTGTGTGTGTGTGTGTGTGTGTGATGGGTAGGTTTAGGGGCAGTGTGTGTGTGTGTGTGTGTGTGTGTGTGATGGGTAGGTTTAGGGGCAGTGTGTGTGTGTGTGTGTGTGTGTGTGTGTGTGTGTGTGTGTGTGTGTGTGTGTGATAGGTAGGTTTAGGGGCAGGGGCAGTGTGTGTGTGTGTGTGTGTGTGATGGGTAGGTTTAGGGGCAGGGGCAGTGTGTGTGTGTGTGTGTGTGTGTGTGTGTGTGTGTGTGATGGGTAGGTTTAGGGGCAGGGGCAGTGTTTGTGTGTGTGTGTGTGTGATGGGTAGGTTTAGGGGCTGTGTGTGTGTGTGTGTGTGTGTGTGTGTGTGTGTGTGTGTGTGTGTGTGTGTGTGTGTGTGTGTGTGTGTGTGTGTGTGATGGGTAGGTTTAGGGGCAGGGGCAGTGTGTGTGTGTGTGTGTGTGTGATGGGTAGGTTTAGGGGCAGTGTGTGTGTGTGTGTGTGTGTGTGTGTGTGTGTGTGTGTGTGTGTGTGTGTGATGGGTAGGTTTAGGGGCTGTGTGTGTGTGTGTGTGTGTGTGATGGGTAGGTTTAGGGGCTGTGTGTGTGTGTGTGTGTGTGTGTGTGTGTGTGTGTGTGTGTGTGTGTGTGTGTGTGTGATGGGTAGGTTCAGGGGCAGTGTGTGTGTGTGTGTGTGTGTGTGTGTGTGTGTGTGTGTGTGTGTGTGTGTGATGGGTAGGTTTAGGGGCAGTGTGTGTGTGTGTGTGTGTGTGTGTGTGTGTGTGTGTGTGTGTGTGTGTGTGTGTGTGTGTGTGTGATGGTAGGTTTAGGGGCAGTGTGTGTGTGTGTGTGTGTGTGATGGGTAGGTTTAGGGGCAGTGTGTGTGTGTGTGTGTGTGTGTGATGGGTAGGTTTAGGGGCAGTGTGTGTGTGTGTGTGTGTGTGTGTGATGGGTAGGTTTAGGGGCAGTGTGTGTGTGTGTGTGTGATGGGTAGGTTCAGGGGCAGTGTGTGTGTGTGTGTGTGTGATGGGTAGGTTTAGGGGCTGTGTGTGTGTGTGTGTGTGTGTGTGTGTGTGTGATGGGTAGGTTCAGGGGCAGTGTGTGTGTGTGTGTGTGATGGGTAGGTTTAGGGGCAGTGTGTGTGTGTGTGTGTGTGTGTGTGTGTGTGTGATGGGTAGGTTTAGGGGCAGTGTGTGTGTGTGTGTGTGTGTGTGTGTGTGATGGGTAGGTTTAGGGGCAGGGGCAGTGTAAGGGGATAGAATATACAGTTTGTACGGTATAAAAACCATTGCGCCTATGGAAAGTCCCCATAAAACATGAAAACCCAACATGTGTGTGTGTGTGTGTGTGTGTGTGTGTGTGTGTGTGTGCAGACTCAGGCCCGCTGTTATCAGCTGCTGCTGTCGGTGTTCCAGCACTCCAGCCGCAGTCTCTCCGCTCCCTACATCCACGCTCTGGCTCCGCTGCTGGTGGAGAAGCTGAAGGAGGTGGAGCTCCAGCGGCCGGCCTCTCCTGCTGAACTACAGGCCGTACAGGAAGGGGTTAAAGTGCTGGAGAGCCTCGTGGCCCTGGCGGAGGAGCACAACCGTAAGCACTGGGCCGGCACTATATAGGCCTTTATCACAGCGGAACTCAATACAGGAAGTGTGCGCTGAAGCAGTGTCGATTCTTCTGGTTATGTATATTTCAGAGATGCACCGATTGCAATTTTCTTGGCAAATTTACGATTTTTTGTTAATGAGATCGGCCAATACCGATTTTCTTTCTAAGAACTATAATTGACAGCACATACAAACAAAAATGCACTTTTTCTTCAAACCCAATTTTTTTTTATTCTAAAATAAATTATTAAACATTACAACAGGATCTTCTCTCACTTAAACAACTCTCAGAAAATAAGTGTTCTGTGCCTGGAAAGAAGTAGAAATAACAAATAACTGAAAATCAGTCGCTTTATGAAACAAAACATTACACATTGAACTTTTTCTCTTTTTTACTTGTCTTACAAAAGTCAAAATATCCTATGAATGAACTAACCTGAAGTGTGCTGAACTCCTCCAAATAATAGTTCAGTGATTGGGTAATACATGTGGCCAGCTAGGGATGTCACAGTACCAAAACTCCAGTAGTCGGTTCCAATACCATACAAATTTTACGGTACCACAGTTAAATGTTTTTTATATATATATTTTTTTATTTATTTAAAGGGTTAGTTCACCCAAAAATGTAAATTGTGTCATTAATGACTGAGCCTCATGTGGTTGGACACCCGTCAGACCTCCGTTCATCTTCAGACACAAATGAAGATATTTTAGTGTAAATCTGATGCTCTGAAAGGCCTCCATTGGCTCAACTTTACACTCTCAAGACCCTTAAAAGACACTAAAGACTAAAGTTACAAAGTCCATCTCACTACAGCGGCTCTACAATAACTTTATGAAGACGAGAATAGTTTCTGTGCGCAAAAAAACCCTAAATAACGACTTATATAGTGATGACGATTTCAAAACACGGCATCATGAAGCTTCGAAGCGTTATGAATCAGTGAGTCGATTCAGCGGTTCAGAGCGTTATGAATCAGTGAGTCGACTCAGCGGTTCAGAGCGTTATGAATCAGTGAGTCGATTCAGCGGTTCAGAGCGTTATGAATCAGTGAGTCGATTCAGCGGTTCAGAGCGTTATGAATCAGTGAGTCGATTCAGCAGTTCAGAGCGTTATGAATCGGTGAGTCGATTCAGCGGTTCAGAGCGTTATGAATCAGTGAGTCGACTCAGCGGTTCAGAGCGTTATGAATCAGTGAGTCGATTCAGCGGTTCAGAGCGTTATGAATCAGTGAGTCGATTCAGCGGTTCAGAGCGTTATGAATCAGTGAGTCGATTCAGCAGTTCAGAGCGTTATGAATCAGTGAGTCGATTCAGCGGTTCAGAGCGTTATGAATCAGTGAGTCGATTCAGCGGTTCAGAGCGTTATGAATCAGTGAGTCGATTCAGCGGTTTGGCGGTTTGACACGCGATCTGAATCATAATTCGGCATAATACAGCAGAAGTGCAGCCGTTTCCCCGGTAACCCTTGTAAACAAAACCTAATACTTAAAGACTTAAGGCTATTCATTTTCAAAGTTAAACATTTTATATTTTAATCTGGACTAAATGTCATGCCCTAGATATTGTTTGAATATGTTCTGATTGTTATTCAGTCACACACTTTACAATAAGACTCTATTATTTAACATTCGTTCATTCATTAACAAACTGACAATGAAAAATACTTCTAAAACATTTATTAATCTTAGTTAAATGTACATTTCAGCATTCAATAACACATTCATATCAAAAGTTGTAACTATATTATTTAATGCACCTGAGCTAACACACTAACAGTTGCTTTTTTTAACTAGCATTATTAAAGAATAATAACTGTACAAATGTAGCTCTTTGTTGATGTTAATGCATTAGCTAGTGAGACATTATCGTAAAGTGTTACCTATTGCGCTTTATAATTCTTTAGCACTTTAATCTGTTTTAAATATGTTTACTTTATACAGTTTTGTGTATTGCTTTATTGTATTTAAATGTTTGGTTCTTTTGTTATAAGAAAGTTATTAAACCTGTTATGGTATGACAACACTTTTTTTTGCAACTTATTTCAATATCGTGATAATACCGTATACCGCGATTAAAGCTTCAGCAATTAATCACAACATGACAATTTTATGCCTGCACATGCCTAATGTAGATGGATCGGCTCAAAATCGGAGACACGTGAGACTGATCGGCCGATCAGGGCCAATCATGCAAATAATCAGCCAATTCTGATCCCTTGTCGATCAATTGGTGCATCTATAGTATATTTTCAATGTGCTGTTAACTAGTTGAACAAACGCCTCTTAAAATAAGTTTTGATTGCGTTGCGACTGGAAGTAGCGATAAACCGCTTCACTTACTGGAGATAGGAAGTGTGATTTAAAGGTTTTTCTACAGAAATATTCATTTAAAAGTACAAAAATCAGCATCTTGGTGTGGAGTTGTGATCCAGCTTCTTTCCTTCCACCGCTCTCAGGAGTCCAGTTGCTGGCTCTGCTGGTCCCGACCCTCATCTCATACCTGCTGGACGACACCAGCTTCTCCACAGCCTCCAGCAGCTCCAAAGGCCTGCACGAGTTCGCCCTCCAGAACCTGATGCACATCGGCCCTCTGTACCCCGCGGCCTTCAAGACCGTCATCGGGGCGGCACCAGAACTCAAGACCCGACTCGAGGCGGCCATCAGATCCAGACAGGCCGACAGTAAAGCCAAGGCGGCGGCCAGACCTCAGCCCAGTGTGCAAGCGGCGCCCACCATCAAACTCAAGACCAGCTTCTTCTAGTCCTTCAGCTCATGCTGTTTGTATAAAGTCAATAAAGGTTACATCACATAAATCATAAAGGTCTGTTACAAGCATTAGTGTTCGGTTTTATGAAATGCACCTTTTTGAAAGCTCACATGACAAAAATTCACATTACCTGAATATTTCCATGAACACATTCCCATGTTTTTTCTTCTTCTTTTAACTGTTGCTTTTTATTATTTACTATCTGACCATAATTTAAACCTTATATTATCATATTTATCACTTTTCCAGAAATTCACGTGTGTTTTTTGATAAGTGTTGATCATTGTTTTAAGCGGCTGATTAAGCGGCACAGATGTTCTTAAGTGAAGTTGTAGTGTGTGTGAGTCTGTTGAATATTTTAGAGTTGCTCAATGCTGGAGTTCTTGTTTGAGCTTTTAATAACTCGATTGTAATGTCTGCCTTTCATTGCCTGTCCTTCATCAAGTAAAAATATGTAATATATGCACCATTGCCTGTCATTCATATCCAAAAATGATGTCCCAATCAATAATCGTCCATATTACCGTCCATTTGCTGTAGGTAATCTGCACTGTGATTGACATGACCAATGATATCTTTAGAATTGACCGCTAAACTGGTTTAGGAGGAAAAAATCATGCTAACTAAACCACCTGGTTACAAAAAACACCTTATTCTACTGATGGGCATTCAAAATCATGAATATTTCATTAATATTCATACACTATATTGCCAGAAGTATTGTGCCGCCCCTCCAAATCAATTAGTGGGATTATAACCAAGTGGAAGCCATTGGGAACAACAGCAACTCAGCCACGTTCCAGTGAAAGGAACTCTTAATGTTTCACCAAGACATTTTGGACAATTTCATGCTCCCAACTTTGGGGCCCAGTTTGGGGACGGCCCCTTCCTGTCCCAGCATGACTGACCAGTGCACAAAGCATCGCTCCATAAAGACATGGATGAGGAGTTTGGTGTGGAGGAACTGGAGTCCTGACCTCAACCCGATAGAACAGCTTTGGGATGAATTAGAGCGGAGACTGAGAGCCAGGCCTTCTCGTCCAACATCAGTGCCTATTGGGTTCTTCCATTCCTCCAAATTCAAATCCCTTCTTGCCCAGATGCTCAATTTGTCTGGATGGCCAACTCTAGGAAGGTTCTGGGTCATGCCAAGCTTCTTCCGTTTAAAAGTGATTGAGGCTATTGGGGTCCTAGGACCTATAAAATGATGCTTTTCCACTGTAGTTTAGTACCGCTTCAAAGTGGGTGGGATTATAGACTGATCGTGACATCATCGTAAACGCAACACAAAGAAACACACAACACAGGAGCGATGGAGCATATCGATGGAATGTGTTCTTGATTCTTGGCATGTGGATGTTTTTCACTGCAAGACGAAGTTTGTTTCTAGGGGGTTTTGTGTCTTGTGTCGCAAATCCAATGACTCTCGTAGTGACGATTCTCTCTGACCAATCAGTGATCTGCAGTGTTTACACGGCTCATTTTACAACCCAAAATCAGAAAAGGTTGGGACAGTATGGAAAACGCAAATAAATAAAAAAAGAAGTGATTTCTAAATTTACTTTGACTTGTATTTCATTGCAGACAATATGAACACAAAATATTTCATGTTTTGTCTGGTCAACTTCATGTCATTTGTAAATATGCATCCTTTCCTGTCATTCAGACCTGCAACACATTTAAAAAAAAGTTGGGACAGGAGCAATTTAGGGCTAGTAATGAGGTAAAATGGTTAAATAATGATGTGATTTGAAACAGGTGATGTCAACAGGTGATTGTAATTATGATTTGGTACAGAAGCAGCATCCAAGAAAGGTCTAATCCTTTAGGAGCAAAGATGGGCCGAGGATCGCCAGTTTGCCAACAAATACGTGAGAAAATTATTGAAATGTTTAAAAACAATGTTCCTCAAAGAAAGATAGGAAGAGATTTGGATATTTCACATTCAACAGTGCATAACATAATTAAAAGATTCAAGGAATCTGGAGGAATTTCAGTGTGTAAAGGACAAGGGCGCAAGCCTAAGCTGAACAACCGTGATCTCCGATCCCTCAGGCGGCACTGCATCAAGAATCGTCATTCATCTATAAGCGATATCACCACATGGGCTCAGGACTACTTTGGCAAACCTTTGTCAAGTACCACAATACGTAGTTAAATCCACAAATGCCAGTTAAAACTTTACTGTGCCAAAAAGAAGCCCTATGTTAACAGTGTCCAGAAGCACCGTCGACTTCTCTGGGCTCGAGGCATCTGGGATGGACCATCACACAGTGGAAACGTGTACTGTGCTCAGATGAAGCAGTATTTCAGGTATTTTTTGGGAGGAATGGACGCCGTGTGCTCCGGACCAAAGAAGAAAAGGATCATCCAGACTGTTACCAGCAACAAGTCCAGAAGCCAGGGTCTGTCATGGTATGGGGTTGTGTCAGTGCCCTTGGCAAAGGCAACTTGCACTTCTGTGAAGGCACCATTAATGCTGAAAAGTACATAGAGATTTTGGAGAATAATATGCTGCCTTCAAGAAGACATCTTTTCCAGGGATGTCCATGCATATTTCAACAAGACAATGCAAAACCACATTCTGCACACATTACAAAGTCCTGGCAGCGGAGGAAGAGGGTTCGGGTACTTGACTGGCCTGCCTCAGTCCTGACCTGTCTCCAATAGAGAATGTGGACAACGAAGACCCCGAACTGTTGCCCACCTTAAGACTTATTTGCAGGAAGAATGGGACAAAATTACACCTGAATCACTTCATCACTTGGTGTCTTCAGTCCCTAAACGTCTTTGTAATGTTGCCATTCCTTTTCACAACACTTAAAAGTGGTAAATGCTTTACTGTCCCAACTTTTTTTTAAATGTGTTGCAGGTCTGAATGACAGGAAAGGATGCATATTTACAAATGACATGAAGTTGACCAGACAAAACATGAAATATTTTGTGTTCATATTGTCTGCAATGAAATACAAGTCAAAGTAAATTTAGAAATCACTTCTTTTTTTTTTTTTTGCGTTTTCCATACTGTCCCAACTTTTTCTGATTTTGGGTTGTAGTATTGGTACGGCTCGCTTGGAATCTCAACGAGGTGGTGCTATTTAAGTGCTTTTCACACAAGGTCCGAACCGAAGTTCCTGTTTTGATACATTTTATAAATTCGGTTAGTTTTGGTTTGGTTTCACATTGCAATTATGCGAGCGCACTAAAGAACTTTACATGACACACTTGCGTCCACTCGTCGTCATCTATGTGGGCGGCATCTGGACATTGATTGGTTTGTAAACAGACGTGCGTCTTTGACATGAATGAATGAACGGACGCATATCGTTGCCACTATTGATCAGTCGCATTGCTGGACTATTTTCTTTTCGTTACGTTTAAAAGTGGACATAAATTTCAAGCTTTATATTCACATATTTCTCATGTTTGTGAGGCAGTATCTGCTGAGTTTGGGTTTATTTGAGACGCTCCAGTTCATGTGCAAAGCATGTGATCGCTACCGCGATCTGCTATAGACTATTTGCTTCTTATTTATTAAATTCAGGCAATTATCTGATTAAACGTTGATTAAAATTAAGATACAATTTATACAGAATGAAATTCACATTAAAGAAAGGCTTTCCAAGCAAAATCATACAAAATTTCTTTCAAAATCATTTCTGACCTTCTGTCTTCTGACATACTGCGCATCTTTGCACTTTTCATAATCAATGTAGCCTAGATTGAATTTAAAAATAACATTATAATATTTAAACATAAACAGGATCTTCCTGTAAATGCTCGGAGAGTCTGAACCATACAGAAAATGCTTTCACACTAGAAACAAACCGAGGCTTTGTTCAGTTTGATCCGGACTGAGACAACCTCTTTTCGTCTGACCAAATTTCGTCTGTTTGGTCTGGATCGTGGTACGGGGAGGTTTCACACCTGTAATTTTGATTCGGACCAAACTGAAAAGGCCGAAAATCCGGACCAAACAAGGGAGGTGTGAAAACGCCCTGAGTGAGCCGTATCAAACCATGCCGAGCTGTATCATGCAGTGGAAAAGCGTCAAAAGCCTTCAAAGTCATTGTCCTGGGCAGCGTTTCCCAAAAGTATTGTGAGCTAAGTTGACCATTGGTAGCATTTTGGAAATGTCCTTGACACAAATTGGTGACCCGGAAATAGATCAAATTCAGCCATCTTGAAGGACATCTCACTTTTGCTCGGCGAGGAGTGAGGAAGCACAGGTGTCTCCTTCCCTCACATCCTAAGGGGTGGAGCTGAGATGCACAAATAAGAAACGAGCCCCTAAAGAGTCCAGGAGGAGGGATGGAGGGCAGGCAGAAAAGGAGGAGGGATGGAGGGCAGGCAGAAAAGGAGGAGGGATGGAGGGCAGGCAGAAAAGGAGGAGGGATGGAGGGCCAGGTTCATAAGGACCTGGGAACAGAGGCGGAGCAGGGATAGAGAATAACATGGTTAGTATATTGGGTTAATTTGGTGCTATTATGCACATCAGAGGGAATGACACTCATCTACTGCAGGGGTTCTCAACCTCTCCTTTCCTGCAGAGTTTAACTCCAACCTTGATCAAGCTCAACTGTCTGTACGTTTCTAGTTATCCTGAAGACATTGATGAGCTTGTTCAGTTGTCTTTAGGGTGGCCATTTCCATAACACCAAAGAGGAGGACACTTTGCGGAATGTAGTGAGGCAAGAATGATTGCACAGGACTCGCAATTACAATACAATGTTGTCCATCATATCGATCATGATCCAGTGATTCTGAAATAGCTACTCTATTCATTGCCAGGCAATTTGATCTACGATATGATGTAGACCTGTGTGTAACAGAAGAGGCAAAAAAGTGTTTGTATGTA
The DNA here is from genome assembly GCA_033150135.1 of Gobio occitaniae. Classification (NCBI taxonomy): domain Eukaryota; kingdom Metazoa; phylum Chordata; class Actinopteri; order Cypriniformes; family Gobionidae; genus Gobio; species Gobio occitaniae. Next base: position 11,105 of record JARQWZ010005083.1, read on the forward strand.
TTCAAGACATTGTGATGTCTGTTTCACAAACTGACCACTGAGATGAGTCTTGCAAAGTGCACAGTGCCTGAAAACATCACATTTCTGGACTTCTGGAAATAACAGAAATACATAAATAGACAAATAATGAATTCACTCAAAAAAACAAAAAAAAAGTTCTATATGGCACCAAAAATGGTTCTTGGCTTGTAATCATAGGGGAACCTTTTTTATTGCTATATAGCACCAATTTTGGTGCTTCAGTGGTTCTTCAGCGGTTCTTCAGAGGTGCTATATAGCACTTTAGTCAAAGAACCTCTGAAGAACCTCTGAAGAACCAAAATTGGTGCTATATAGCAATAAAAAAGGTTCCCCTATGATTACGAGCCAAGAACCATTTTTGGTGCCATATAGAACCTTTTTTTTAGAGTGTTTAATTTCAGTTCTTAATAAAGAAGTTCACCCTCTTTGTTATCTGAAATGTGTATTTATTTTTTGCATTCATTATTTGTTTATTTATGTATTTCTGTTATTTACAGAGGTCCAGAAATGTGAAGTTTTCAGATTATTTGGTTATGTATTTCTGTATGACTGGTGATGCTTGACTGCATGATTATGATAGATTTTGTCATCCTGAGGTGATGTTGCTTCTTGAATAAATGACCTAAGGGAAGACTCGTCTGTAACTTTTATGTTTTTCCCTGATGGCCTGTCGGTCAATGGCGGCTTTCCCGTGACTAACGTCCACTTCACAGACACACAGTGTGCTTTTGATATAAATTTGTGCTCTTTTGTCCATTCCGGATTAATGAGGTCTGGCGTTTCAGCATGTTAATGTTATGATATGATGTAGCAGCACATCGTGGAGGCTTGTTTACGGTTTTAACCAATGATATATCAGATATTTATTTGACACTGCTTTCAGCCAATCATTAGTTTGACCAGAGATCTTACGGCATTAGACACTGTGCTGCTGCGTCCCAATACAGATTCTAGAGCAGGTTTTATAGGCCGATTCAGCGCAACTCCAAAAAGGAGGACAAATGAGTGTCTGGCTTGAGGCTGCGCTGGATCCCGGACAGGGGGCTTAAAATCTGGACTGTCTGGCCAAAATCCGGACGTATGGCCACCCTAGTTGTGTTTGATCAGGGTTGGAGCTAAACTCTGCAGGAAAGAGGACCTCGAGGGCCAAAGTTGAGAACTGGCTTTCTGTAACTTGCAAACTTCTACAACACATGCACATGGACCCGAGTTCAAGTTGCTTTCACTTTTACCCCCAGTTCCACTCCATCCTAAATTAGACAGCCTCCTACAGGTAGACTTGGGTCTGCATGACCGCTTTAATATTACCAATTTTTTATGCAAACCATTCTCTGTTTCAAACTAAACAGCCAGTGTGAAAGCACCCTAAGTGTGGTCGAGCAGGGGTTCCCAACCTCATTCCTGGAGCCCCTCCAGCGCTGCACATTTTGCATGTCACACACCTATTTCAGGTCCTTGAGTCTCTACTAATGAGCTGAGGACTGTTTGATAGAGGAGACCTGCAAAACGTGCAGTGTTGGAGAGGCTCCAGGAATGGGTTTGGGAACTCCTGTGGTAGAGAACTGGCTGCCCCCATATTAATTATATAGGAGGAGGTGGGAAGGGTGGAGTCAGGGCCGTCGCTAGAGGGGAGAAAGGTGGAGAGGTTGGTTGAGGATAGTTTCCGGGTGTGTGAGCCATTCCAAACAGTGTTTTTGCACCCCTGAAGGGGACGCCATTTGTAGGGGCGTTTCAAAGAAAGTGAACAACTGAATCCCTTCAAGAAGGTGCTCTTCCACAAGTCCATTAGTGAAGGGAACATGCTATGGTCACTTCAAGGAATTAATTTATTCGTTTATGATCATGTGACCCAGGTAAATTTAGATAGAGTTGGAAATAACGCATACACAGAATAATTCAAGTTGTGAAATATAGACACATTTTCCTCATGTATTTCATATTTAGTTTTAAAAAGATTCATAGGTAAGATATGTGCATGACCCTCGGGTGCTCTTCTGTCATTTCTGGAGAGGCGGTATTAACATTAAGTGACATGGCATCTGACACACAGAGGCCATTGGCACATGTCGCTATGCTTAGTGACACACCCGGTGGCACTTCCGGTTCTCAGTGGCATGTGTCACTGACATTGTCACGAAACACTGACTCTGACAGTGACAGTGAGTCGCGGAACATGTCGCTGTATGTTGTGACACTCAGCAGTGACTGACAGATGAGCTGAGCAGCTGTTCTGGTGTAATTGTGCCACCAAAACCTAAACAAACATCCTATTTTCGAGATATGTTTGAAATAAATGTCAATTGAACGTTTTAAAAGATTGTAATATATGACGTGTTGGTTTGTGACAATCTTCTGTATCTGCCACTGAATGTTAAATGTAATGCCATGAATGTTGTTGATCATGCAAACTGCACATCCTATAAAACACGAATAAACCATTCATCATAAGTCAATACAAATACCGCATTAACAGTCGCACACGTTACTGTAAATCTTTCAATTGTGCATGCAAGCATCATGATGCTGCACGCTCGCCTATAGGTGTCAGTATACACATTAGCCAGCGCAAAGATACACCATAACTTATAACAGTTGAGGAACATCAACGGGTGGTGTATTTGACATTTTGTTTGCGAGTTAGAAGGTAGCAAAAAACATTATCTAGAGTCTGATCTTGATTAATTAATATGATTGATATTAAACTACAGATAATGAACGGTTGTACTACTCTCGGTCAAACATGAATGGTAAGTAATGCGGTTTTTGTCGTTGCTACTGAGGATGACTATTCAATATAATGTAACATCGAGATAAACATTCCATGCCAAAAGTAGAATAAACGAAAATATAAATAACTTAGCATGATAAGTCCATTGCTTATTACATTATTTAGGCATACAATATGCAGTGGTATCCTATAGCCTAAAATAGCTTATGGAATTAGTACTTTAAGAGAGGTTAGGCTAACGTATCGTAAAGTCTTGATCACAGCTATTACTATAATTTCTGAACTATAGTATAGAAATGTAATTACATAATGTAATATTATAAAAAAATAAAGATAGATTAACGCAATTGTATATTAGGTGCAGTGTTGTATTCTTTTGTCCCCCTAGGTCCTCAAACGTTCAAAGACCATATTAGTTTAATTAAGGCCAATGAAGGAAAAAACTGTCAGCTATGCAGGCAGGCTGTGAATGGGTCAGAAGAGCACCTGGAAAAAAGGCATTTTAAATATGCTGTGCACTTCAAAGAGGGCGATTTTGGTGAGCATATCGGATTTGTATCATATTCTATGCATTAAAATATTCGTTTTATTATAATCTATTCTCTTTATGTGCTTCTTCACAGTTTTGTTCACAGTACCATGCTTTTGTGACAAAATTGTCCAATTAAAAAGAAGTCATTGGCATTGCTTTAAGTGTGACAGGATTTTACAAAGGCAGAATGCATTTGAAGAACATCTGCAAAAACATGGTAGGAGTTAATTATGCTATTATATGATTATTGATCATGCTATTGCCAAACACATAACCATTTAAAATGACTGTTTTCACTGACTTAATATACCGGTACTTGTCTTTCAGGTTGCATGGTAACACCATTCAACGACCTGCCAAAGAAAAGTATGTATTCGTTTATTTTTTATTTGCATAATTTTTTGTTGATATTTCAAGCCGTAGTGTTTTCAGACTTTTCATAATACTCGGATTGGAAGCTGATTTTTGTCACAGATAATGGCATTTAGTCTTGGCCTACAATATAACATGGTCCATAGCTTTTAATTAAGCCTTGTACATAATGTATATGACATACTAATCAAACTCACCAGCTAATTCTGAAACTGCTACTGTAATCTATTTACATTTTTAGGTGAGCCAAAGAAAAATGACGAAAATGCAACGAGTGCTTCTGTTGCTGAGCAGAGCTTTGTGTTGCCACTGTTCATCCTCATTTGCTACAGCAGGGAGTCTTCGAAGACATGAAAGGGAGTTTCATGCAACATCAGATCCGGTGTTCTGTGTTGATGTACAGCAAGGTGTCTTCATCACAGCAAAAAATAGTAGAGGCCAAAGAGTCCCAATACATGTACAAAAAAGCACCACCTCTCAAGTAATTGCCTGCGAAGTAGCAGAGTGCCGGGAGTTCATGACTCTGGCCAAACTTAGTGGAAAGCCTGGAGCAGAGTGTGAGCATTTGATCAGAGTTTCTTCTGCTCCACCATACATTCCTCCTGAGCCTCTGAGGGAAGAATCCTTAAAGGTGATGCAGGAAAAAGGACTGATTTCCACCACCAGAATGACGGAGTGCTTAGGACATAAAAATTCATCATCAGCAGAGGGAATCAGCTCTGTGTTTCCAATTTTCTTTGAGAAACATGGATATTCTGGCAGGTTTGTTTACTTTTCTATTTATACAGGAAAGAAGGAAAGGTGGTGCCTCTTTGGGCGGACAAGAGTGTCCTTTGACAAATTGTTGGGGAACTGGTATTGCCTTTGTAAGGGAGGGGAGGGACTGACGAAGCACCAACTGGTTTCAATGACCAACTATCTCTGGCAAAACAAAAAAATTCCAGACAATTTGCCACAGAAATTAAGGACTCAGGCAAGTGAGGTCCCGAAAAGGTTTGAGCCCACAGAGGAAACATGTCCTTATTGCCCTGGGCCAACCCCACCGGGTCTCACAGAACCAGTGGTTGTCACAAAGAATGCATCGGTCTACGACATAGATTCAGTCAAGAAAGGTTTGTACATTAAATTAAAAAAGCAAATTTGTAAATGTGTGATAATGCCATAGTAATTTTCTTTTCGTTCTCTCCTAATAAAGGTGTTACAGTGTGTGTAAAAAACTGCCTGATCTGCAAGACACAGGTCAGGTTTCAAGAGTACACTTCAGGTTTTCATAATTTCAATAATAGCATTATTTTGACAACCCGTCTTTGTGCAATGATGACATCTGCCCTAAAGGTAAGAAAAAGTTATTTGTAATTCTTATGTACAGCATGTCAACTATATTTTAAGGTATGTATTTTAAGGTATACTTTTAATTACCACACTTTTTTGTAGACAAACACAGCTATTGGGCGTTTTCTGTCAATGATGGAGGACCTTCTTGAGGTAACAATTCACCACAACACCCTGAGGAAAGCCATTTTTCATTTCTGGGCAATGACAAGATTTAGCTATGACTTTTCATGCATTCGCTGTGGCCATGAACCACCCATCGTAATTGCTGATGGTAATTGGAAGGTGGCCTTTGATTTTCCTGATAAGCTATTTATAGAAATTACAGTGTAATAATAATAATAGACAAATAACAATTTTTTATGATAACTGGTGTACTCCTCCTTGAACTGCCACCTTAACGTGGTGGAGGGGTTTGAGTACCCGAATGAACCTAGGAGCTATGTTGTCCGGGGCTATATGCCCCTGGTAGGGTCTCCCAAGGCAAACAGGTCCTAGGTGACGGGTCAGACTAAGAGCAGTTCAAAACCCTTATGATGACCAAAAAAAAGAGGACCGTGACGTCGCCCGGTACGGCGCAGCCTGGAGCCAGGCCTGGGGTTGGGGCTCGTATGCGAGCGCTTGGTGGCCGGGCCTTACCCCATGGGGTCCGGCCGGGCTCAGCCCAAAGGAGCGACGTGGGGACACCTTCCCGTGGGCCCACCACCCACAGGAGGGACCGTAAGGGGCCGGTGCAGAGAAGATCGGGCAGTAGTCGAAGGCAGGAGCCTAGACAACCCGATCCCTGGACATGGAAACTGGCTCTTGGGACATGGAATGTCACCTCACTGGCGGGGAAGGAGCCTGAGATTGTGCGTGAGGTTGAGAGGTTCCGACTAGAGATAGTCGGAATCACCTCTACGCACGGCTTGGGCTCTGGAACCACACTCCTCGAGAGAGGATGGACTCTTCACCACTCCGGAGTTGCCCATGGTGAGAGGCGGCAGGCTGGTGTGGGTTTGCTTATAGCCCCCCAGCTCTGCCGCCATGTGTTGGAGTTTACCCCGGTGAACGAAAGGGTAGTTTTCCCTGCGGAGTCGGGGATAGGTCTCTCACTGTTGTTTGTGCCTACGGGCCGAACGGCAGTGCAGAGTACCCGGCCTTCTTGGTGTCCCTGGGAGGGGTGCTGGAGAGTGCTCCGACTGGGGACTCCGTCGTTCTACTGGGGGACTTCAAGGCCCACGTGGGCAATGACAGTGACACCTGGAGGGGCGTGATTGAGAGGAACGGCCCCCCTGATCTGAACCCGAGTGGTGTTCAGTTATTGGACTTCTGTGCTAGTTACGGTTTGTCCATAACGAACACCATGTTCAGGCATAAGAGTGTCCATCAGTGCACATGGCACCAGGACACTCTAGGTCGTAGGTCAATGATCGACTTTGTGGTCGTTTCATCTGACCTGCGGCCGTATGTCTTGGACACTCGGGTGAAGAGAGGGGCGGAGCTGTCAACTGATCACCACCTGGTGGTGAGTTAGATCCGATGGCGGGGGAGGAAGCTGGACAGACCCGGCAGACCCAAACGTACTGTGAGGGTCTGCTGGGAACGTTTGGCCGAGTCTCCTGTCAGAGAGATCTTCAACTCCTACCTCCGGCAGAACTTCGACCGGATCCCGAGGGAGGCTGGAGATATTGAGTCCGAATGGACCATGTTCTCCACCTCCATTGTCAAAGCGGCCGCTCGGAGCTGTGGCCGTAAGGTCTCCGGTGCATGTCGAGGCGGCAATCCCCGAACCCGGTGGTGGACACCGGAAGTAAGGGATGCCGTCAAGCTGAAGAAGGAGTCCTATCGGGCCTGGTTGGCTTGTGGGACTCCTGAGGCAGCTGACATGTACCGGCAGGCTAAGCGGACTGCAGCCCGGGTGGTTGTGGAGGCAAAAACTCGGGCCTGGGAGGAGTTCGGTGAGGCCATGGAAAAGGACTATCGGCTGGCCTCGAAGAGATTCTGGCAAACCGTCCGGCGCCTCAGGAGGGGGAAGCAGTGCCCTACCAAAACTGTTTACAGTGGCGATGGGCGGCTGTTGACCTCAACTGGGGATGTCGTCGGACGGTGGAAGGAATACTTCGAGGATCTCCTCAATCCCGCCATCACGCCTTCCATTGAGGAAGCAGAGGCTGGGGGCTCAGAGGAGGACTCGTCCATCACCCAAGCTGAAGTCACCGAGGTGGTCAAGAAACTCCTCGGTGGCAAGGCACCGGGGGTGGATGAGATCCGCCCTGAGTACCTCAAGTCTCTGGATGTTGTGGGGCTGTTCTTGGCTGACACGCCTCTGCAACATCGCGTGGCGGTCGGGGACAGTGCCTCTGGGATGGCAGACCGGGGTGGTGGTCCCTCTTTTTAAGAAGGGGGACCGGAGGGTGTGTTCCAACTACAGGGGGATCACACTTCTCATCCTCCCCGGGAAAGTCTATGCCAGGGTACTGGAGAGGAAAATACGGCCGATAGTAGAACCTCGGATTCAGGAGGAACAGTCTGGTTTTCGTCCCGGTCGTGGAACACTGGACCAGCTCTATACCCTCTACAGGGTGCTGAGTATGGCATGAGTCACTTAAACTTGTGACATTTGTCTGTGGACAGTGGCATGTGTCACTAAAACTTTTGACTTATGCCACTGTCCACCATGGTGTGACATTCAGGCATCTCCAGAAGGAAAGCGTTCACATTTGTAAAAATGTGTTTATTTCTTATTACATAATTCCATAAAATTAGTTGTGAAATATTAAAGCCATGAGTAGGTAGGTATGCAAAAATAAACAAGTAATCAGAGACTGATATTAATATAAATAATAAGTAAATCATTTATAGAATTTAAATTATATATAGGCCTACCATTATATAATTTAAATCAGATAAAGTATTTACAAATTAGCCTATTTATATATCAGACCCTGCATTGCCGTCTAACTAATTAAACAAAATGTCAAATACACCACCCGTTGATGTTCCTCAACTGTTATAAGTTATGGTGTATCTTTGCGCTGGCTAATGTGTATACTGACACCTATAGGCGAGCGTGCAGCATCATGATGCTTGCATGCACAATTGAAAGATTTACAGTAACGTGTGCGACTGTTAATGCGGTATTTGTATTGACTTATGATGAATGGTTTATTCGTGTTTTATAGGATGTGCAGTTTGCATGATCAACAACATTCATGGCATTACATTTAACATTCAGTGGCAGATACAGAAGATTGTCACAAACCAACACGTCATATATTACGATCTTTAAAACGTTCAATTGACATTTATTTCAAACATATCTCGAAAATAGTTTGTTTAGGTTTTGGTGGCACAAATACACCAGAACAGCTGCTCAGCTCATCTGTCAGTCACTGCTGAGTGTCACAACATACAGCGACATGTTCCGCGACTCACTGTCACTGTCAGAGTCAGTGTTTCGTGACAATGTCAGTGACACATGCCACTGAGAACCGGAAGTGCCACCGGGTGTGTCACTAAGCATAGCGACATGTGCCAATGGCCTCTGTGCGTCAGATGCCATGTCACTTAATGTTACTACTGCTACTGCATTTCTGACCGGAAAATTTTCTGTTTTGAAATGTTAAAAATCACAGCTTCATCAGAATGATATGAAACTTGGTGACTTTTCTAGCATTAGGTATGTAAACACACAAAACAATTGGGGTCATGATTCGAGCATGCTAATTGGTCGTAAAAAAAAAAAAAAAAAGTAGCGTTCATTGTCTTCGGTCATAAATGAGCGACCATACGAAATGAATGGGAAATCGGCAAAAACACAAAAATTCTCTGAATATTTGCGTGTACAATCTACAAATCGACCACGATGCTGAAAAAAAGTACACAGCAGTGACACTCTAAAACATCAAGTGTGTGATATTGACACACCCACTCACACACACACACACACACACACACTTATACACACACACACACGCACACACACACACACCTATGAAAAACTGAACCTATGAACCACATTTAGAATTTTTAAAAATCACAGCTTCATCAGAATGATATGAAACTTGGTGACTTTTCTAGCATTAGGTATGTAAACACACCCAAAAATTTATTTGATTTTGACAATTGCATGATCCGAGCATGTTAAGGAGTTGTAAAAAAAAATACTCCCACTTGTGCTCTTCCGTCAAAAATGACCACCATAGGAAATGAATGGGAAATCTGCAAAAACACAAATTCACAGAAAAAATCTATATTTCTAACAACAACACAAAAAAAATCTAAAACTTTATAATAAATTATCTTTGAGATTTTTTTGATATGATTTTTTCTGATTTCTTAAATAATTCCAAAAGAGGGGCTAATCTGCCTTCAAACTAAATTATTTTGAATGCCTAGTCTCTATTTTAACCTGAAATACTGCAATAATAAAAATATTTTTTTTAAATATTTTTCAATGGCAAAAATAGACCATAATTATTGCATAAATATAAAAAAAAACATCAAATCATCTCAATATACAAAATTAAAAAGAAAAAATATTATTGAAGAAAAATAAATTGCGTTGGTTTTACTGGGGTGGAGGAAGTTTAATTTTTAGGTGTCCAGTCACTTATGACCCGGAAGATGACCAATGCGACCCCTAAAGGAAGAGCAGCAGAGGGTTAAAGGCACAATGTGTAATTTTCCGGTGCTTATGAGACACTTGTTCACACTGCAGTGAGTGAGATCATATGAGGCGGTAAAACATGGCCCTCTGGGTAAATCAACAACTTTACACAATCAGACTAACTGTGTTGAGCTGGAGAACAATGAGGAGTTTCTGTCCATCAATGATCCAAACAGTCAAAATACCGGCACAATCATAGATATATACATAGATCCCTCATTAGTGCCTGCGGATCGGTCGAATGAGGCTTCTACGTATATATATCTATGATCGCGCCGGTATTTTGACCTTATTCGCCGGAAGTTATGGCGCTGGGAATACTAGATGACATTCGTCTGATAAGAGGTAAAAAAATAACAAATACTGTTGGGTTTCTCACAGAAACTGATGGTTTCATGTCTTAAGACATCAATGTGTCTCACGAGCCGCAGGGTTTAATAAGGATTCGTATGACTGTGTGTTTTTACTCTCCTACACTAAAATATCCCCATTGACATCATTATAGACTATCACACAGTTAAACATCTTCATTTGTGTTCTACTGAATCTTAAATGCCCTGGGGGTGAGCAGATACACATAAACATTTTGTTTTGGGTGAACTATCCCTTTAAACACTCTTGGAAACATTTGGAATAATGTAAGCACACAAGTCAACACAATCTTACATATTGTGCCTTTAATGCTTAATGTTAAATGCGTAACTTATAAAGTTAAGAGCAGATCAGGAACACACACACTTCATTATAAATGTACATTTGTATATATATTTACAGCAGTGTGTTCCAAACACACACAGTTCCTGTTCCCTCCAAAGTCCCACTTTAAGGGTGAGTAGGGCATAGGGATGCTCACTTCCGATTGGAATCTGCCGTGTGTGTTTGTTTGGACTCTTTGAGCCTGTGAGCCTTCCGTACGAGCCGATCACCGAATGGTTCTCACGTCCTCATTTCCATCACCTGTGCTCCATGTCCTGTTTGTATGTTCAATCAGCCGAGGGTTCATTCAGCCACGGCGAGCTCTCGTCAGCCGAGCTCCGTTTCCTGCGTTTCCTGCTATTGTAGCTTTGATTATGGCTCTAATCTGCAGCTCTGGTGTGTGTGTGATTACAGTTTGGATTCGGTTTCTTGTTTTGTGGATTGTTGTGATGTGTTTTGACCCAGCTTAGAGTTTAAAACAACAATGCATGACGCAGGACTTTGTGCCTGAAACTCTGTATTCTAATATTGCACATGTATGTAATAATGAATGAATATAGAAAAATACGCTGTTTAAAGGGTCATCACACACACAAGCACACACACACACAAAGTCTGGTGTTAATTTTGAGTATCTATAGAGTAGTGTTGATCCTTCATATCTCTCAAGAGTCTTTAGTTTATCATATTTATAAAAGACAGACACACTGTACCGATTCTTTCTGAACACAGCCGAGTCCGTGGAGGCGTGCAGTGAGCGGAACTAAAAAGAGACACACACACACACACACACACACACACACACACACACACACTCACACACACACACACACACTTACCGCCTGCGGTTTCCACTCATGACCGGGAACCAACACGACCACTTGCAGAACTCCGGAAACACAAACTGCATCCCCTGTTCCCTTAACTCTGGGTTATTTGTGAAGCTGAACAAGGTGATCTTTCCCTCACACACACACACACACACACACACATACACATACACACTTCTTTAGTGACATTGTTGATCTCGTGTGTCTAAAAACACAACGCCAGTGCCGCCAACGGCTCCTGTAACCCGAACAAAGCTCAATGATGGACGCACTCTTGCTCTGGTGTGTGTGTGTGTGTGTGCGCTCATCTGGGAGAAGTGTCCATATAAGGATTTCCGCCCTTTATGATATCATACAGGGCCATACTCGGAAAAAAAAACTTTCCGAAACTGGTTTGAATCCTGAAGGAGTGTATTTGGCACTTACTCTACTATAGTATGGTTCAAAATCACTATAGTATTTACTAGGCTAATTTTACTAGAATGTACTGTAGTATTTACTAGGGTAATTTACTAGAATATACTGTAGTATTTACTAGGGTAATTTACTAGAATATACTGTAGTATTTACTAGGGTAATTTACTAGAATATACTGTAGTATTTACTAGGGTAATTTACTAGAATATACTATAGTATTTACTAGGGTAATTTACTAGAATATACTGTAGTATTTACTAGGGTAATTTTACTAGAATATACTGGAGTATTTACTAGGGTCATTTTACTAGAATATACTGTAGTATTTACTAGGGTAATTTTACTAGAATATACTGGAGTATTTACTAGGGTCATTTTACTAGAATATACTGTAGTATTTACTAGGGTAATTTTACTAGAATATACTGGAGTATTTACTAGGGTAATTTTACTAGAATATACTGTAGTATTTACTAGGGTAATTTTACTAGAATATACTGTAGTATTTACTAGGGTAATTTACTAGAATATACTGTAGTATTTACTAGGGTAATTTTACTAGAATATACTGTAGTATTTACTAGGGTAATTGGCCCCACTTTATATTAGGTGGCCTTAAGTACTATGTACTTACATCAAAAAATAAGTACAATGTACTTACTGTGTTCAAATTGTATTGTAAAACACCTTTCCTGATATTGAGGTGGGTTACGGGAGGGTTAGGGACAGGTGTGGTGGGATGGGTAAGTTTAAGGGTAGGGTTAGGGACATGTGTGGAGGTATGGGTAAGTTTAAGGGTAAAGTTAGGGACAGGTGTGGTGGTGGGGGTAAGTTTAAGGGTAGAGTTAGGGACAGGTGTGGTGGTATGGGTAAGTTTAAGGGTAGGGTTAGGGACAGGTGTGGTGGTATGGGTAAGTTTAAGGGTAGGGTTAGGGACAGGTGTGGTGGTGTGGGTAAGTTTAAGGGTAGAGTTAGGGACAGGTGTGGTGGTATGGGTAAGTTTAAGGGTAGAGGTAGAGACAGGTGTGGTGGTATGGGTAAGTTTAAGGGTAAAGTTAGGGACAGGTGTGGTGGTGTGGGTAAGTTTAAGAGTAGGGTTAGGGACAGGTGTGGTGGTGTGGGTAAGTTTAAGGGTAGAGTTAGGGACAGGTTTGGTGGTATGGGTAAGTTTAAGGGTAGAGTTAGGGACAGGTGTGGTGGTATGGGTAAGTTTAAGGGTAGGGTTAGGGACAGGTGTGGTGGTATGGGTAAGTTTAAGGGTAGAGTTAGGGACAGGTGGGGTGGTATGGGTAAGTTTAAGGGTAGAGTTAGGGACAGGTGTGGTGGTATGGGTAAGTTTAAGGGTAGGGTTAGGGACAGGTGTGGTGGTATGGGTAAGTTTAAGGGTAGAGTTAGGGACAGGTGTGGTGGTGTGGGTAAGTTTAAGGGTAGGGTTAGGGACAGGTGTGGTTGTGTGGGTAAGTTTATGGGTAGAGTTAGGGACAGGTGTGGTGGTGTGGGTAAGTTTAAGGGTAGGGTTAGGGACAGGTGTGGTGGTGTGGGTGAGTTTAAGGGTAGGGTTGGGGACAGGTGTGGTGGTATGGGTAAGTTTAAGGGTAGAGTTAGGGACAGGTGTGGTGGTATGGGTAAGTTTAAGGGTAGGGTTAGGGACAGGTGTGGTGGTATGGGTAAGTTTAAGGGTAGAGTTAGGGACAGGTGTGGTGGTATGGGTAAGTTTAAGGGTAGAGTTAGGGACAGGTGTGGTGGTGTGGATAAGTTTAAGGGTAGGGTTAGGGAAAGGTGTGGTGGTGTAGGTAAGTTTAAGGGTTGGGTTAGGGACAGGTGAGGTGGTGTGGGTAAGTTTAAGGGTAGAGTTAGGGACAGGTGTGGTGGTATGGGTAAGTTTAAGGGTAGGGTTAGGGACAGGTGTGGTGGTGTGGGTAAGTTTAAGGGTAGGGTTAGGGACAGGTGTGGTGGTGTGGGTAAGTTTAAGGGTAGGGTTAGGGACAGGTGTGGTGGTGTGGGTAAGTTTAAGGGTAGAGTTAGGGACAGGTGTGGTGGTATGGGTAAGTTTAAGGGTAGGGTTAAGTGTAAGGGAAGTGCCAACTGTGTAATTACAAATGTAACTACATAAATTAATTACAGATGTAATTACATGCAGGTTTTTTTTTAAATATAAGTACATTTTAAAAACATGTATGTACACAATAAGTACATTGTATCAAATGATTAATTAAAATGTTAGTACATAGTAGTTAAGGCCACCTGATATAATAGTATTTACTTGGGCAATTTTACTAGAATATACTGTTGTATTTACTAGGGTAATTTTACCAGAATATAGTATTTACTTGGGTAATTTTACTAGAATATACTGTAGTATTTACTAGGGTAATTTTACTAGAATATACTGTGGTATTTACTTGGGTAATTTTACTATAATATACTGTAGTATTTACTAGGGTAATTTTACTAGAATATACTATAGTATTTATTAGGGTAATTTTACTATAATATACTGTAGTATTTACTAGGGTAATTTTATTAGAATATATTCTAGTATTTACTAGGGTAATTTACTATAATATACTGTAATATTTACTAAGGTAATTTTACTATAATATACTATAGTATTTACTAGGGTAATTTTACTAGAATATACTGTAGTATTTACTAGGGTAATTTTACTATTATATACTATAGTATTTACTAGGGTAATTTTACTAGAATATACTGTAGTATTTACTAGGGTAATTTTACTAGAATATACTGTAGTATTTACTAGGGTAATTTTACTATTATATACTATAGTATTTACTAGGGTAATTTTACTAGAATATACTGTAGTATTTACTAGGGTAATTTTACTAGAATATACTGTAGTATTTACTAGGGTAATTTTACTATTATATACTATAGTATTTACTAGGGTAATTTTACTAGAATATACTATAGTATTTACTAGGGTAATTTTACTAGAATATACTAAAGCATTTACTAGGGTAATTTTACTAGAATATAGTATTTACTAGGGTAATTTTACTAGAATATACTGTAGTATTTACTAGGGTTATTGTACTAGAATATAGTATTTACTAGGGTAATTTTACTAGAATATACTGTTGTATTTACTAGGGTAATTTTACTAGAATATAGTATTTACTAGGGTAATTTTACTAGAATATACTGTAGTATTTACTAGGGTAATTTTACTAGAATATACTGTAGTATTTACTAGGGTAATTTTACTAGAATATACTATAGTATTTACTAGGGTAATTTTACTAGAATATACTGTAATATTTACTAGGGTAATTTTACTAGAATATAGTATTTACTAGGGTAATTTTACTAGAATATACTGTAGTATTTACTAGGGTAATTTTACTATAATATACTGTAGTATTTACTAGGGTAATTTTACTAGAATATAGTATTTACTAGGGTAATTTTACTAGAATATACTGTAGTATTTACTAGGGTAATTTAACTATAATATACTGTAGTATTTACTAGGGTAATTTTAATAGAATGTACCGTAGTATTTACTAGGGTAATTTTACTAGAATATACTGTAGTATTTACTAGGGTAATTTTACTAGAATATAGTATTCACTAGGGTAATTTTACTAGAATATACTATAGTATTTACTAGGGTAATTTTACTAGAATATAGTATTTACTAGGGTAATTTTACTAGAATATACTGTAGTATTTACTAGGGTAATTTTACTAGAATATAGTATTTACTAGGGTAATTATACTAGAATATACTGTAGTATTTACTAGGGTAATTTTACTGTAGTATATACTAGGGTAATTTTACTAGAATATACTGTAGTATTTACTAGGGTAATTTTACTGTAGTATATACTAGGGTAATTTTACTAGAATATACTGTAGTATTTACTAGGGTAATTTTACTAGAATATAGTATAGTATTTACAAGGGTAATTTTACTAGAATGTACCGTAGTATTTACTAGGGTAATTTTACTAGAATATACTGTAGTATTTACTAGGGTAATTTTACTAGAATATAGTATTTACTAGGGTAATTTTACCAGAAGATACTGTAGTATTTACTAGGGTAATTTTACTAGAATATACTATAGTATTTACTAGGGTAATTTTACTAGAATATACTATAGTATTTACTAGGGTAATTTTACTAGAATATACTGTAGTATTTACTAGGGTAATTTTACTAGAATATACTGTAGTATTTACTAAGGTAATTTTACTATAATATACTTTAGTATTTACTAGGGTAATTTTACTAGATTATACTGTAGTATTTACTAGGGTAATTTTACTAGAATATAGTATAGTATTTACAAGGGTAATTTTACTAGAATGTACCGTAGTATTTACTAGGGTAATTTTACTAGAATATACTGTAGTATTTACTAGGGTAATTTTACTAGAATATACTGTAGTATTTACTAGGGTAATTTTACTAGAATATAGTATTTACTAGGGTAATTTTACTAGATTATACTGTAGTATTTACTAGGGTAATTTTACTAGAATATACTGTAGTATTTACTTGGGTAATTTTACTAGAATATACTGTAGTATTTACTAGGGTAATTTTACCAGAATATACTGTAGTATTTACTAGGGTAATTTTACTAGAATATAGTATTTACTAGTGTAATTTTACTAGAATATACTGTAGTATTTACTAGGGTAATTTTACTAGAATATAGTATTTACTAGGGTAATTTTACTAGAATATACTGTAGTATTTACTAGGGTAATTTTACTGTAGTATATACTAGGGTAATTTTACTAGAATATACTGTAGTATTTACTAGGGTCATTTTACTAGAATATACTGTAGTATTTACTAGGGTAATTTACTAGAATATACTGTAGTATTTACTAGGGTAATTTACTAGAATATACTATAGTATTTACTAGGGTAATTTACTAGAATATACTGTAGTATTTACTAGGGTCATTTTACTAGAATATACTGTAGTATTTACTAGGGTAATTTTACTAGAATATACTGGAGTATTTACTAGGGTCATTTTACTAGAATATACTGTAGTATTTACTAGGGTAATTTTACTAGAATATACTGTAGTATTTACTAGGGTAATTTACTAGAATATACTGTAGTATTTACTAGGGTAATTTTACTAGAATATACTGTAGTATTTACTAGGGTAATTGGCCCCACTTTATATTAGGTGGCCTTAAGTACTATGTACTTACATCAAAAAATAAGTACAATGTACTTACTGTGTTCAAATTGTATTGTAAAACACCTTTCCTGATATTGAGGTGGGTTACAGGAGGGTTAGGGACATGTGTGGTGGTATGGGTAAGTTTAAGGGTAGGGTTAGGGACATGTGTGGTGGTATGGGTAAGTTTAAGGGTAAAGTTAGGGACAGGTGTGGTGGTGGGGGTAAGTTTAAGGGTAGAGTTAGGGACAGGTGTGGTGGTATGGGTAAGTTTAAGGGTAGGGTTAGGGACAGGTGTGGTGGTATGGGTAAGTTTAAGGGTAGGGTTAGGGACAGGTGTGGTGGTGTGGGTAAGTTTAAGGGTAGAGTTAGGGACAGGTGTGGTGGTATGGGTAAGTTTAAGGGTAGAGGTAGGGACAGGTGTGGTGGTATGGGTAAGTTTAAGGGTAAAGTTAGGGACAGATGTGGTGGTGTGGGTAAGTTTAAGGGTAGAGTTAGGGACAGGTGGGGTGGTATGGGTAAGTTTAAGGGTAGAGTTAGGGACAGGTGTGGTGGTATGGGTAAGTTTAAGGGTAGGGTTAGGGACAGGTGTGGTGGTATGGGTAAGTTTAAGGGTAGAGTTAGGGACAGGTGTGGTGGTGTGGGTAAGTTTAAGGGTAGGGTTAGGGACAGGTGTGGTTGTGTGGGTAAGTTTATGGGTAGAGTTAGGGACAGGTGTGGTGGTGTGGGTAAGTTTAAGGGTAGGGTTAGGGACAGGTATGGTGGTGTGGGTAAGTTTAAGGGTAGGGTTGGGGACAGGTGTGGTGGTGTGGGTAAGTTTAAGGGTAGAGTTAGGGACAGGTGTGGTGGTATGGGTAAGTTTAAGGGTAGGGTTAGGGACAGGTGTGGTGGTATGGGTAAGTTTAAGGGTAGAGTTAGGGACAGGTGTGGTGGTATGGGTAAGTTTAAGGGTAGAGTTAGGGACAGGTGTGGTGGTGTGGATAAGTTTAAGGGCAGGGTTAGGGAAAGGTGTGGTGGTGTGGGTAAGTTTAAGGGTAGGGTTAGGGACAGGTGTGGTGGTGTGGGTAAGTTTAAGGGTAGAGTTAGGGACAGGTGTGGTGGTATGGGTAAGTTTAAAGGGGTGGGGAAACACTCAGTTTCAGTCAGTCTCATGTCAATCTTGAGTACCTATAGAGTAGCATTGCATCCTGGATATCTCCGAAAAGTCTTTATTTTTATTATAATTATAAAAGGAAGATGCGCTGTTCCGAGTCTTTCCGAAAAAAACCGTGCGGCTGGGGGCGTATCGTGTGGGCGGAGCTAAAGAATGACGAGCGCGCGCCGCTGTTACTGTGTTGAGTGCGTCTGAAAGCTGCGTCATCCCTAAAAGCAGGGAAAAACTTTATTCAACATAAAAAATGGCTTTTAATCAGATACAGCCATACATCTATGATCCGGAATCAGACCCAGAGGCTGAAGTTGAACAGGAGCAGCAGCAAAAACGACTAGAGCAGGACATCTCAATGTGGTATAAGTTACACTAACTATATAATATGTTTAGCGGCTTGTGTTATTGAGAACACCATGTCAAGCGCGAGTGTTACAATGTGTATGTGTGTGTGTGTGTGTGTTTACGCGTGGTTTGTGTAGACATGATTTGTAGTGCGGACTGGTTTTGCGCGTCAGGCTAGTGTTTACATAGAAAGACATGGAATAGTAGCGCATTTGAATGAAGAAGGGCGCTTATTTAGTTCAACATATTTCCCCACTCTTTGTGTATTGTTGTTTGGATTGCTTTTACAATACTCAAACATACACATATAGTGGCCAGCTAAACAAATGTACACACACTATACATCGCATGCTCCATTGATCAATACGTGATCATGTTTGGGCTACTTGATGGGCATAGGCAAAAACAGACATTTGAACCAGTCAAACCTGCGGTTCGGTTCCAACGTTGGGACCTTTATCGTTGGGACCGCTCCATCCTTCAGTATTAGGCGATCTGAAAATCCGTCGTCGAACTGGGCCTTGTTTATAAAACAATCGGCACCGAAATGCAGGGAACATAAATATTTGCGTAACTCAGTTGCTGATCCGGTAAAGCAAATTCCATCTGTACGAGCCAGCGCTTTGATGGGCGTAGCCTATTGCTTTCACGCGCTCTCTCTCGCGCGCGCGCTCTTCCGGTAGAATTGTCCGTACGGCCCATACAAGGAAATTCCGCCCTGTTGACGTCAAGCGGACCCATGATCGAAAAAAACTT
Organism: Gobio occitaniae; assembly: GCA_033150135.1. Lineage (NCBI taxonomy): Eukaryota > Metazoa > Chordata > Actinopteri > Cypriniformes > Gobionidae > Gobio > Gobio occitaniae. Next base: position 30,105 of record JARQWZ010005083.1, read on the forward strand.
TCCGAAACTTATGACTAACAGGAAGTACTAATTTTGGCAAAGAAATACTCCCATCAAACGTCCACCTTAGCTTTTGAAACTGTGTCCATGTTTAGCATGGGAATCCAAGTCTTTAACAGTGCAAAAAGATCAGTATGCATGAAACAGCATTTCACCCCCCCTTTAAGGGTAGGGTTAGGGACAGGTGTGGTGGTGTGGGTAAGTTTAAGGGTAGGGTTAGGGACAGGTGTGGTGGTGTGGGTAAGTTTAAGGGTAGGGTTAGGGACAGGTGTGGTGGTGTGGGTAAGTTTAAGGGTAGAGTTAGGGACAGGTGTGGTGGTATGGGTAAGTTTAAGGGTAGGGTTAAGTGTAAGGGAAGTGCCAACTGTGTAATTACAAATGTAACTACATAAATTAATTACAGATGTAATTACATGCAGGTTTTTTTTAAAATATAAGTACATTTTAAAAACATGTATATACACAATAAGTACATTGTATCAAATGATTAATTAAAATGTTAGTACATAGTAGTTAAGGCCACCTAATATAATAGTATTTACTTGGGCAATTTTACTAGAATATACTGTTGTATTTACTAGGGTAATTTTACCAGAATATAGTATTTACTTGGGTAATTTTACTAGAATATACTGTAGTATTTACTAGGGTAATTTTACTAGAATATACTGTGGTATTTACTTGGGTAATTTTACTATAATATACTGTAGTATTTACTAGGGTAATTTTACTAGAATATACTATAGTATTTATTAGGGTAATTTTACTATAATATACTGTAGTATTTACTAGGGTAATTTTATTAAAATATATTCTAGTATTTACTAGGGTAATTTACTATAATATACTGTAATATTTACTAAGGTAATTTTACTATAATATACTATAGTATTTACTAGGGTAATTTTACTAGAATATACTGTAGTATTTACTAGGGTAATTTTACTATTATATACTATAGTATTTACTAGGGTAATTTTACTAGAATATACTGTAGTATTTACTAGGGTAATTTTACTAGAATATACTGTAGTATTTACTAGGGTAATTTTACTATTATATACTATAGTATTTACTAGGGTAATTTTACTAGAATATACTATAGTATTTACTAGGGTAATTTTACTAGAATATACTAAAGCATTTACTAGGGTAATTTTACTAGAATATAGTATTTACTAGGGTAATTTTACTAGAATATACTGTAGTATTTACTAGGGTAATTGTACTAGAATATAGTATTTACTAGGGTAATTTTACTAGAATATACTGTTGTATTTACTAGGGTAATTTTACTAGAATATAGTATTTACTAGGGTAATTTTACTAGAATATACTGTAGTATTTACTAGGGTAATTTTACTAGAATATACTATAGTATTTACTAGGGTAATTTTACTAGAATATACTGTAGTATTTACTAGGGTAATTTTACTAGAATATAGTATTTACTAGGGTAATTTTACTAGAATATACTTTAGTATTTACTAGGGTAATTTTACTATAATATACTGTAGTATTTACTAGGGTAATTTTACTAGAATATAGTATTTACTAGGGTAATTTTACTAGAATATACTGTAGTATTTACTAGGGTAATTTAACTATAATATACTGTAGTATTTACTAGGGTAATTTTAATAGAATGTACCGTAGTATTTACTAGGGTAATTTTACTAGAATATACTGTAGTATTTACTAGGGTAATTTTACTAGAATATAGTATTTACTAGGGTAATTTTACTAGAATATACTGTAGTATTTACTAGGGTAATTTTACTAGAATATACTGTAGTATTTACTAGGGTAATTTTACTAGAATATACTGTAGTATTTACTAGGGTAATTTTACTAGAATATAGTATTTACTAGGGTAATTTTACTAGAATATACTGTAGTATTTACTAGGGTAATTTTACTATAATATACTGTAGTATTTACTAGGGTAATTTTACAAGAATATAGTATTTACTAGGGTAATTTTACTAGAATATACTGTAGTATTTACTAGGGTAATTTAACTATAATATACTGTAGTATTTACTAGGGTAATTTTAATAGAATGTACTGTAGTATTTACTAGGGTAATTTTACTAGAATATACTGTAGTATTTACTAGGGTAATTTTACTAGAATATAGTATTCACTAGGGTAATTTTACTAAAATATACTGTAGTATTTACTAGGGTAATTTTACTAGAATATACTATAGTATTTACTAGGGTAATTTTACTAGAATATAGTATTTACTAGGGTAATTTTACTAGAATATACTGTAGTATTTACTAGGGTAATTTTACTAGATAATAGTATTTACTAGGGTAATTTTACTAGAATATACTGTAGTATTTACTAGGGTAATTTTACTGTAGTATATACTAGGGTAATTTTACTAGAATATACTGTAGTATTTACTAGGGTAATTTTACTGTAGTATATACTAGGGTAATTTTACTAGAATATACTGTAGTATTTACTAGGGTAATTTTACTGTAGTATATACTAGGGTAATTTTACTAGAATATACTGTAGTATTTACTAGGGTAATTTTACTAGAATATAGTATAGTATTTACAAGGGTAATTTTACTAGAATGTACCGTAGTATTTACTAGGGTAATTTTACTAGAATATACTGTAGTATTTACTAGGGTAATTTTACTAGAATATAGTATAGTATTTACTAGGGTAATTTTACTAGAATATACTGTAGTATTTACTAGGGTAATTTTACCAGAAGATACTGTAGTATTTACTAGGGTAATTTTACTAGAATATACTATAGTATTTACTAGGGTAATATTAATAGAATATACTATAGTATTTACTAGGGTAATTTTACTAGAATATACTGTAGTATTTACTAGGGTAATTTTACTAGAATATACTGTAGTATTTACTAAGGTAATTTTACTATAATATACTTTAGTATTTACTAGGGTAATTTTACTAGCTTATACTGTAGTATTTACTAGGGTAATTTTACTAGATCATACTATAGCATTTACTAGGGTAATTTTACTAGAATATAGTATTTACTAGGGTAATTTTACTAGAATATACTGTAGTATTTACTAGGGTAATTTTACTAGAATATAGTATTTACTAGGGTAATTTTACTAGAATATACTGTAGTATTTACTAGGGTAATTTTACTAGAATATAGTATTTACTAGGGTAATTTTACTAGAATATACTGTAGTATTTACTAGGGTAATTTTACTAGAATATACTGTAGTATTTACTAGGGTAATTTTACTAGAATATAGTATTTACTAGGGTAATTTTACTAGAATATACTGTAGTATTTACTAGGGTAATTTTACTAGAATATAGTATTTACTAGGGTAATTTTACTAGAATATACTGTAGTATTTACTAGGGTAATTTTACTGTAGTATATACTAGGGTAATTTTACTAGAATATACTGTAGTATTTACTAGGGTAATTTTACTGTAGTATATACTAGGGTAATTTTACTAGAATATACTGTAGTATTTACTAGGGTAATTTTACTAGAATATACTGTAGTATTTTTTTAATATGGGCTCTGCAGATCCTCGAGGACGTTTATGATTAATGCATAAAAACAATATGGACTGGAATATATGACATTACAAACTGAGCTATTAAATCTGAGCACAATACCTGGCCTGAGCGGGTTATAGATCAGCCGGTGGAGGGAGACACAGACACATCCTGCCCTTCCCAGAGCCCGAGCAACAAACTCCTCAAACTCCTGAGCTGGAAACAACCTGTGCTCCGCTCCCACATTCCTGCAGAGGCCGTGACGTCACGAAGCCTTCCTCAAACATCAGCAGCGCTCCGGACCAGACATCAGACCCTCGTCATCCTCCGGACGGAGCGCGTCTTACAGCAGGGCAGGTGAGCTATCATGAATATATGAATTATTATAAGAGCTGGGATGCACAAACATTATAATGTAATTAACTTAATGTTAAAAGTGATGCATTTTGGTTTTGAAGTGAGTTCATAAGACAGACCCTGTGCAGAAACAGATCATATTTCAGTGGCGTCTGGTTTCTGAGCGAGTGTGTTTGTTATTGCATGCATTATCAGCCGCACTTGAAGACTCTTCTAGAGAAGTATGAGCTCTGACTGGAGCGGAGCCAATGAAAGCAGAATGAGATGTTCCCACATGTCCAGCAGTGATGATGATGTAACTGCAGGTGCTGGTGTGTGTAAGCCGTGTAGAGCCAGCATGATGTTGGGAATCCTCCTGCTAATGACAGCAGTCGCCTGTGCTGTTTCTCAAGAGGCCGAGGAGCCGGTTTCATACACGGCAAGTGCATTACTTACATACACACGATGAGTGATTAATCATACACAAAGTACAGTGTAATCAAATTTGAGAGTTTAGGCTTACAACCAGGGGCATGTGTTTCAGTGTCACTGACCATCAGCTGCCTCTGATTTTGGGGAAGTTATAGGGTTAGGGTTAGGGGTGGGATAGGCTTAAGACTAAATTTGATGTTGATCCAGGAACGTCTTACTTGGTACAATTACCATGACCATTAATCGCCTGATCGTGTTTATTTGATGTAATCACAGTTATTTGAGATAACCGCAATAATTTTGCTGTTAAAAATTACAATGTTAGAATTATGCAATTTAGAATTACATTTTGCCATCCAAATAAGGGAATTGTAACCGATTAAAGAAATGCTTTAAATTGACTTTTTGAGATTAAAGTCCTGGAAAACCCTTGAAAATAGCCACATTCACAAAGAGGTGCTTAACTCATATATTGTATTTAAATGAGTTAAGCACCTCTTTGTGAATGTGGCTATTTTCAAGGGTTTTCCAGGACTTAAATCTCAAAAAGTCCATTTAAAGCATTTCTTTAATCGGAAAAAATTAAACACTAATTTCATATATATATATATATATATATATATATATATATATATATATATATATATATATATATATATATATGAAATAGTGTTTAATTTTTTCAAAAAAACACAAACATCTTTTTGAGCAAAAATGATAAACCCACATCAGACCTTTTCTCAATATGAATGATATTGTCATTATGCCAACAAAATATTATTTATTGAGCAATAATAGTGTAAGGAAGAGGCTGAAGCCGTGTTAGAATCCATGTGCAGAAGTTTAATAGGCAAACGAACCAAGGGATAATCCAGAAGGCAGGAGTCAAGAGGCAGGTCAGAAGGTCAAACACAATAAACGGTTCAAAAAGGCAATCAAGTCCAAAGGGTATTCCAGAAACAGTGATCGAGGTAAACAGGCAATGGTCAAACACAATGCAAACAGACAATGGGTAGAACGCTCGGTAAGGCAGTAGAACTGGCAATACTTCGCAAGGTCTGTTTGGTCATGCCATGCTTAAAATGGCTGCCAAACAGGAAGTGACTGCAGAGTGAGCAGGGGAAATGGCACACAGTCAGAATTCAGGTGAGGGCTCCCTCTGCTGGCGTGGCATTACAAATAGCCATGATAAACTTTTTATTATTTATTTATTTATTTTATTTATTATTATTAATATATATATTATTAACCTCTTAAACTCTGCAGAGCTTGATCAGGGTCCGGAATGACATCATCAAGTATATACTTTAATGTTAAATGTCTGTGGAGGAGCTCTGACCTCATGTGTGTTCATCTGAAAGCTTACTGGAGATGTGCATCACTTTGGCATTTGTTTTACATAAAGTAACTTATTTACACTAAATTACTCTGGGACCATTTCCGCCTGGATTTGGCAGACTCTAATGTAAAAGCTTCCCATTCACACACACACACACACACACACATGGCGTAATGGTTTTTATACCATACAAACCGTATTTTCTATCCCCTTACACTGCCCCTGCCCCTACACCTACCCCTCTCACACACACACACACACACACACACACACACACACACACACACACACACACACACACACACACACACACACACACACACTGCCCCTGCCCCTAAACCTACCCATCACAGGAGACTGTGCAGTTCACTTTCTGTGAAAAAAAACTCATTCTGTGATTTATAAGCATTTTGAAAAGTGAGGACTTGGGGAACGTCCTCATATTTCACCCTCTTTTTGTAATACCCATGTCATTATACACATTTGTGTCCTGATATTTCACAAAAACATGCCCACACATATTAATTTCTTTATTTGAATCCGCCAATCAAATTTCGTACAGAAAGGATTCAAATATTCTCACAGGTAACACAGCTTTGACATTTAAGGGTACATAAAACATCTCCTACGCCACACAGCAAGGCTGCCTATCACAGCTGATATAGAGCAGAACTTTGCCATCTGTTTAGACTGTACTTTTGGTAGCCCTGCCAGTCTTAGTCCACTAACAGTCAGTTTGTGGACATGTCCCAGGCTGCCAAATATCAATACCGCAAACTTACATGCATAGCCCAGGTCACTGATCTTAGCAAGGAGGGGTTTGTATTTAGTCATTTTTTCTAAAAAGGCTATGTCCATATACAAAGCATATACACAGCCTATTTCAAGGACTAGCACCTCCTTTCTATCTATATCCACCAACACAACATCAGGGCTGTTAGGGATGTTACAGAACACATCTTCAGAGCTGTTGAACCAGTCTAGTGTCACTCGTGAGTGTTTATACATCGGTATGTTTTTTGGAAATATGTCCTGAACAGAACTGGCAATAAGATCAACAATACGGTCATGGCGTGCTGTGTATAATCCCTTGTACATATTACACCCATTCACAATATGAGCAACTGATTCCAGATGTTCAGAGTTAGAATGCATTATACAGTGTGGATGGTGATTCTGAGGGTACCATAATGCTAGATTGTATCTGGTTGGCAGCAGCTGTAGTCTGGCCTTCACAGTGAAGCAGAGGATATCCTCCCCTAGTGCAGCATTTCTGTACACAGAGTGAGAGGTAGAATGGTCTGCAAAGTCAAGACATGCCAACTTTCCCTGCATTCTCAGTCCAGTCCAGTGTTGTTTTGTGTCCATCTGTTTGATGTTCAGTAAGGCTTTTCTTGCTGTTGTGCTCTGTAGTGTGTGTTGTGTCTCGTTGTGGCAGACTGTGGCCTCCGCAGTAATAGATGGGTCTGTGACCACTGCGTCAGACACCTCAGGTGCAGTGTGTGAGTGTCTGAGTGTGTGTGTGTGTGTGTGTGTAATAGATGGGTCTGTGACCACTGCGTCAGACACCTCAGGTGCAGTGTGTGAGTTGCTTTGTGTCCACTGTAGTTTAACTGCCAGTCTGTTACACAGATCGTTTAGGTCTGGCCAGTCTGAACGAACTCCGAAACCTGCAGCTTGTGTGTCCAGTTTGCCATTGCTCTTCCTCCTGAAGCCTAGGAAGCTGTCTTGGTTGCCTGTGGCCAAAGGGACCTTTCTCTTCCTAAGGTCCAATAAGAGGGAAGCTCTGGCTAGCTCTCTGACTGCAGCATCATCGTTGTTGAGCATGCTGATGAGATGTACTAGTCTTATAGTGGAATAGGTCCATTCCACATTTGGGACCCCCAGACCCCCTTCCTTGAGTGTGAGGAAGATTATGTCCCTGGTGGAATGAGAATTGAGTCCCAGCCATTTCCTAACGGCCTCAACTGTTTTATTATTCATGTCCCGTAGGACATTTTGTGGGATGTGAATGTTTGCAAAGAGATGTTGTATCTTTGCCAGAGCCACTTCTCTAATGGCCTCCAGCTTCATGACTACAGGTAGGGGGGAGGAGTCGATCAGATCGATCCTGTTCTTAAAGGCACAGGATAACTCCTGCACCTGTTCACCCCACTCACCTGCAATGTTGAATCTATGGCCAAGATAGGTGTATGTTTCATCACGAGAGTAGACCCTGATAGGCTGGCCCTTTATTGTAAAGGAGGGGGGTTTGTCAGATTTTGCTTTGTACCAGCGGTTTCCACCGCTTCGCCGCTCGTAAAATGCTGCACATTTGGTGTGTTTCACCTCCAGCTTAGACCACTGTAGGAATTCATCCGTTCTGGTCAGCATGTTTTGAATGGTATTCTCGTCCCTGGAGGACACCTGGACATCATCGGCGTACCCCTGGACAGGGTTTGGGGATCTAGTGTGTGGTGTTGCGCACTGGCAGATCCATCTCATCCACTGGTTGATGGCCAGGATGAAATTAACAGCACTCCAGGGGCAGCCTGTTTTAATCCCCACTTTAAGAGTTATAGGCTCTGTGAGTTGTTTACCACAGATAACCTGTAGAAAAGATCCCCTATACACATCTGTTATGAGGTCCACAAAGGGCTGAGGTAGATGGATCTCCTCTAATGCGTTAAGCAACAATTTGTGAGATAATGTCCCAAAGGCATCTCTAAAGTCCAAGAACACAGTATAGAATTTACATGATTCATGTTTAAAATCGTCAATTCCAGTTTTCAGGCAAAACACATGTTCGTTCATACCCTGTCTGTCTATATAGGCTTTCTGATTGGGTGAAAGAATGCCTGCATCCACAAGCCATGGGAGGATTCGGGCAAGCAGGCATTTCATAAACACTTTGTAGATAGTGGGAAGAAGAGATATGTCTCTCCATGTAGATGGATCACTTGGGATATTGTCTTTCTTTGGAATTCTATAGACAAGGGCCCCCTTCCATGAGTCTGGTACTTTCCCATTAATCAAACAGGTGTTAAATATACATGTGAGTATATGGGTAGACCAGGATTTTGTGGCTTTCAGAGTCTCATATTTTACCCCATCATATCCACAGGCTTTGTTACTTGGCAGGTGGGACACAACTTTGTCTACTTCATCAAGAGTGAAAAGAGCAGTGGATGGATAATAGACTGGAGCAGTTGTCTCTATGCTGGTGGCCCAAGGGGGCGTGGCCAATGTATGAGACGGGATTGATTGGCATTTGTCCATATAATACTTATGTACGTTGCTGGTATCGTTAATAATAGGTGGAGGGGAAGGAAATGTGCTATTATTGAGAATAATCTCAATAGCTTTGGACCTGCGGTGCTGCCATAGATGTGATAGTTTTTCTCTGCTTACCATCCGTGGCCGCCCGCGGCGCTCCTCAGCTCCCCCTCCGCTGAGCGATGGCTGGATGACGTCTCTCACGAAGATCAGCTGTTTCTCAATCCAGGAAGTAATGGAGACCGATGTTAATTCCACTGCATGTTTATCGCTCAAGGGGAACTTTTTTAGGACACACACACACACACACACACACACACACACACACACACACACACACACACACACACACACACACACACACACACACACACACACACACACACACACACTCTCACACACACACACACACACACACACACACACACACACACACACACACACACACACACACACACACACACACTGTCTCTAAACACACAATACTGGGGTCATTTTACAGGAAACCCTTTGAAGTTTCATAAACCACTGATAAAAGTGATAAACATGTGAGTATATGTTGTCTGAGCTGTAATAACCCCCTCCCAAAAAGAGACACTATTTGATTGTTTGGTTATAAATTAATTGTTGAAAGTGTGTAACTCAGGCCCTGTGAGCTCTAGCACCCTGCAGACAGTTTGGGCTGTAAACACTAGATTACAGAAAATACTGGAGAAAAGAGTTTTGTCTGGATCATGTATGCACGATTTATTCAAATGAATCTGAATGGAGGAATATTACCTTTTTTATATAGACCCCCCCCCCCCATACCCATATACAGTGGTATAAATGCAATATCCCAGTGTCATTTTACAGAAGAAAATTAAAATAAATGAATGAAATTACATAAAACACTGCTGAAAGTGATAAATATTACAGTATATGTTGTTTGTGATAATAAACATATGAAATATAAAAAAACAGACAAACAAAATAGGCATTTATATATATATATATCTCAGGCCCTGTGTGTTCTAGCACAGTTTGGGCTGTTTCCAGCATAAGTCAGCAAACACTGGAAAAAAATATTTTGCGACCCAGGGATATTTCATTTATACCATGTATAAACCATTGGGGTTACTGTGGTTTATGAAACTTCGAAGGGTTTCCTGTTAAATGACACAAAAATTTTGTATTTAGAGACACTGTATGTGGATATGGAAAGCTTTTCAATTTGGGGAGGACAAATCCAGGCGAAAACCCCCCAAAATGGCCCCAGAGCACAAGAGGTTAAATACATTTTTGGATATCATATATCAGTAATTTGAGTTAAAAAATAGATAAAGATATTGTTTGATAAGTGCGATCTCTGATTGTAGTCCTTGAAAACCAAAAAGTAGTGTTTGAAATGTCCTTGAAAGTCCTGGAATTTCATTGTGCAGTCTCTGTACGAACCCTGGAAATGGCATCAAATGTCCCTGCTTAAAAAAAGAAAAAAAAAACTAGTTGGCTGGTTTTAGAGGGCTTTTTTGGCTTTTGTTAGCTGATCAAGTGGGAGACCAGCTTAAAGACCAGCTAAAACCAGCTGAACACCAGCTTTGCCAGGTTGGAAGACCAGCTTAAGCCAGCCTAGACTGGTTTTAGCGTTTTAGCGCAGGGCAGAACAAACTTCATATGAAATGATCCTGACAGGTCTATTTGCAAACATATAAATAACAGATATGATTTTGTGTTATTACAGCTCATACATGTGTAAAAGATTCTCACACAGTGATTGTTTTGTATTCACAGCAGTGCACAGAAGGCTATGAATATGATCCCATTAAAGAGGTATGCAAAGGTAATAAAATATTATTGTTTATATAATATTCTCTCTCTGGCCTTTTATGGCCAACTGTTGTCTTTGTGTCTATTTCTGTCGTGAATCCAAAGCCTAACTCTGTTTCATGTCCGTGAACAGATATTGACGAGTGTGTCCTCGTCTCTGATGCCTGTAAAGGGGGCATGAAGTGCATAAACCACTACGGCGGCTACCTCTGCCTCCCTCAGAACGCTCAGATCTTTGTCAATAATGGGGACCAACCGTCTCAGCCCACTGACCCGGTTCCCCAAAGCCCTGTGAACCCACAGACCCGCTCAAACCACAGAGTCGGAGACACTCAGTGTTCGTCTGGATTCACACGGGATGAGCAGGACTTCTGTCAAGGTAAGCCATTGACCTCGATATATGAGCGCTAGCATTATTAGCCTTGCATGTCTAAAAGACACGCTCACTGAGGAAAGCACCAGTTCAGTGCGTCAGGACGGATGCTTTGTTGCCACACATCAATAGAGTAATGGCTGAATTCTGCTGATCTGAATTCTACATGAATTCTCATTTAAATAGTGGAGTTCAAGTATTCCGCTCTGAAGGGAAGGTAGACTGGGATTATGGGCTGGTTGTTGAGAGAACACTTTTTCCCCATCATTGATTCCCAGAAAACAGCAACATTTCAGGATTTTATGCCAAAAGGTTCTGAACTAAAAAGTTGGGTTAAACTGGATTGTAAGGTGTCTGTTACAGTGTAATTATGCATTTAACTGTGTAATAACAATTAACTACATGTACTTACTATAGGGTTGGGGTTAGGAATTGGGATTAGTTTCATGTAATTATGCATAATGCATAATTATTACAACAGTAACTACATGCACTGTGTAATAAGGACATTAGAACAAACTTGAAAACATGAAATGTTTTTGTATTACACACTGATCAGATATAGATCTATCTATCTATAATGTACAGTAAGTTTAGTTTGCTGTCAGAAGTAAGTGATGGACAAACTCGATTTCTTATATTGCTTCAGCTTGATCCTCTTGGTCTTATTGGTTTATTTAAAGGATTTCAATTATTAAAGTATTAAAAGGGATTCAAGGAAATAAAGAAAAATAAATAAGAACAGTAAAAGTTACAGTTCTATTGTTGTTATGAAGTAAACTATATTTGCAAATATTTTTTTAATGCACACATTCACACTTATTTTCGACTGCCTCATGAGTAAAAAGGTTTCTTGTCACGTCAAATTCAGTTATGATTTACATAAATAATGTCATATTTTCGAATCAAAACATTTTTATCGTAAAACATGTAATATATTTAATATTTAGGTATTTAAACACTCCTCAGAGTTTATATGAGTCCACACTCAGGAGTGTTTAAAGTAACTCTGAAACAGTGTTAAAGTTAATGAGATAATTTATTGAGTAATGATTGGCCATTAGTGATGAACGCCTGCTGTTAACAAGCAGAACCACATAATGGTCACTATTATGGTGATCAGTGTTTTTTTTGTTTTAGTTTTTAATATTAGATTGTGTCTGAGACAAACCAAGAGGAAATGTATCCAAACAATGTTTTTTTGGTTATGTTGTGACATAAATATAATCAAAGATTGGGCTAATAAAGATCTCCATTAACTACATGATGATTATGCCACTATCAAAATATAACCACACCTAAAGTCATTTTCTCTGTGCTTTCTTTGCCACAACAAATGTGTTTATAAACACACAGTTAAAGCAGCCAGGAATTTTTTTTTTAAAAGTCAAAGTCAAAAGCTCAACTAAATCAAACACTAATCACCATAATGGTGACTCTTACCTTCAGTGAGTCTGCTTGCTAACAGCAGGTGTTCATCACTAATGGTTAATCACCACTCAATTAATCACTTTATTATCTCATTAACTTTAACACTGCTACAGAGTTACCTTTAACACACTTGAGTGTGGACTCGAACAAACTCTGATGAGTGTTAATTTCACACTGGGGTCTTTGCTGTGTACGACGCACTCTTTCACTGCTATAACCAAAGTGTCACGTTGGAATTCGCACTAACAGTAAGCCCCGCCTTCTTTGAATTGATTGGCCGTCTCACTCACTCTGACAGTGACGAGTGCTAAGGAAGACCTACAAATTTTACATTTTATTTTTGTCATCCTAGCAACAACCAGAGCGGTGTGTAACGGAGAACAGCATAGCAGCATCAACAATTTAAAATACTGGGGGGACAATTTGGCCATTTCTAATTATCCGGGGGGACTTGTCTATGGTGGTGGCGGCCCTGCTACAATGTGACACAAAACAATCAAATAAAGTGGATATAAAGTGTAGAAAGTAACACACATAGATCACACAGAATAACATATGTAGGCCTACTTATATGTGCAAGCAGAAGCTTAATGTGCAAAAGAGATGAGAGTATGGATAGAACACGTGGCAAAATAGAATAATCATAGATGCAAACGTCTCGGTTACGTATGTAACCCTCGTTCCCTGAGGAGGGAACGGAGACGTACGTTAGTGACTAACGAATGGGGGGTTTCGCTTAGAAGCCAATCATCTTCGAGTATTCAACAGCGCCCAATGGCAGTGCCAATGCCATGGGCACGCGGAATTTGCATGCGTAACTCCGCCCCACCTCGTGGGTATATAAGGAAGTACGCTGGCAACATCGCATTATGTTACTGCTGCAGGAGCCAAGACTGAACTCCGCGTTCCAGGCAGCACAGCTGACGTGGCAAAGGAAACGTACGTCTCCGTTCCCTCCTCAGGGAACGAGGGTTACATACGTAACCGAGACGTTCCCTTTCCTTCAGTCACTACGACGTACGTTAGTGACTAACGAATGGGGGTTCCAATACAACAACGCCACTCAGCTGTCATCCAGTGCCCTGCGTAAGTGTGAGATCCCGCCACTTAAGGCCCTAGGACTCCCACTTATCACAGGATTACCAAGGTACACTGGGAAGCATATCCCAGTGAGGGAATGCCAAGATGCCTACCGTAGGGAGGACTTAGAATGCACATATGACCCGCTGAGGGCTGCATATGGAAGAACACTAGGGTACCAGCCGAAGGTGGATTTTTAACCCTAGGGGTGGCAGGGACTTGCCAAGGGAAAGACACCTGCTCGCTGAGGAGGCTTACGGTGGAAATACTCGTGTGGGGGTCGCCGGAGGGGAACCATGCACACGGAGCACCTGGCCGGACATGAGGGTCTGGGCTCGAAAGGGCAGACTGAACTGATGTCGGCGTAAGCAGTGCTGGAGGAGCTCAGGGCTCTCGGGGATCTCACCTGAGGAAAACATCGCACGTATCCAGTCCTAGGAGTGGAATGGCGAGCAAGCGAAGACACCTGAGCCTGGCCCAATACCGGCCACCCGTAGGGGCGAGTACATAGTCGGACACTGGCTCCACTCGGAGATTGTAGAATCTGGCGAATGTGTTGGGTGTCGCCCAGCCTGCAGCTCTGCAGATGTCTGTTAGCGAGGCGCCATGCGCTAGAGGTGGAGTGTGCCCTCACACCAAGGGGACATGGTCGACCTTGCTGCTGGTAAGCCAAAACAATGGTGTCCACTATCCAGTGAGACAACCTCTGCTTTGAGAGAGCACTTCCCTTCCGCTCTCCACCATAACAGACAAAGAGCTGGTCTGAGGTCCTGAAACATTGCGTACTGTCTACATAAGCGCGAGAGCGCGTACTGGACAGAGCAATGCCAAGGCTGGGTCTGCCTCCTCCAAAGGCAGCGCTTGCAGGTTCACCACCTGATCTCGGAACGGAGTGGTGGGAACCTTGGGCACATATCCGAGCCGGGGTCTCAGGATCACGTGAGAGTTAGCCGGCCCGAACTCAAGGCACGCTTCGTCAACCGAAAATGCTTGCAGGTCCCCGACCCTCTTAAGAGAGGCCAATGCGGTCAGCAGAGCCGTCTTCATAGACAAGAACTTAATCTCAGCCGACCGCAAAGGCTCAAAGGGAGGCCTCTGCAGAGCACTTAAGACTACTGAGAGGTCCCAAGAGGGAACGAGAGGAGAGCGAGGAAGATTCAGTCTCCTCGCCCCCCTCAGGAACCTGATGATCAGGTCGTGCTGCTACTTACCTTTTTGTCTCCCAGGAGATCGTGGTAGGCAGATATTGCGGCCACGTACACTTAAGAGTGGAAGGAGACAGCCTTCGTTCCACCCCCTCCTGGAGAAACGATTGCACAGACCCGATCGGGCATTACCAGGGGTCTTCTGGGCGGGAAGACACCATGTGACGAAGAGGTTCCACTTCAACGCATAGAGGTGTCGTGTAGACTCTGCCCTAGCGGAAGTGATGGTAGCGACCACCGCAGGTGGAGGGCTACTCAAACCAGCCGCGTCCCGTCCAGAAGCCACACGTGGAGCTTCCAGAACGCTGGACGCGGGTGCCAAGGGGTGCCCCGTCTCTGAGTGAGAAGGTCTTGACTCAGAGGAATAGGCCAGGGAGGGGCTGTCGCAAGGAGTAGCAGTTCTGAGAACCAGGTCCGGCCGTGCCAACGGGGCGACCAACATGACCTGCTCCTTGTCCTCCCTGATCTTGCACAGTACCTGTGCGAGAAGGCTCACTGGGGGAAACGCATAATTGCATAGCCCCGACGACCAGCTGTGCGCCAGTGCATCCGTGCCGACCATAGGTCAGGGAATAATACAGGGAGCAATGGGAAGAGTCTTGGGAGGCAACAGGTCTACCTGTGCGTCGCCGAACCGTTCCCATATCAGCTGGACCGTCTGGGGATGGAATCTCCATACTCCAGGAAGTGGCTGAAGCCGTGAGAGCTCGACGGCTGCACGGTTCAGGACTCCCGGGATGTGGACAGCATGAAGGGACCTCAGATGCTTCTGACTCCATAAAACGAGATGGCGGGCGAGTTGAGACATACGGCGGGAGCGTAGACCGCCCTGGGGGTTGATGTACGCTACACGGCCGTATTGTCTGTCCTGACTAGTACATGTTGACCCTTCAGCAACGCTCGGAAGCGGTGCAGGGCGAACCGTACTGCCAGTAACTCGAGGCAATTGACATGCAGAAGGCGCTGGGGTCCTGTCCAGGAGCCCGCGGCTGCTTGTCCATTGCACATGGCACCCCAGCCCGTGGATGATGCATCTGTTGATACAACAAGATGCCTGGAAACTCGTTCTAAGGACACACCGGTCCGTAGAAACTTGAGGTTCGACCACGGGGTGAGAGTCTATAAGCAGGCCCGAGTCACTTGTACCCGGAGCGTGCTAGACCGCCATGCCCATCTCGGGACTCGATCGCGTAGCCAGTGCTGAAGCGGTCTCATATGTAGCAATCCGAGCGGCGTCACCGCGGCTGCAGATGCCATATGCCCCAGGAGCCCCTGAATAGCTTCAGTGGGACCGCATTCTCGCCCTCGATTTGACGTAGGCAAGTCAGCAGAGACTATGTACGCGCTCGCTGGTAAGCAGCACGCACCTGCGACCGAGTTGGAAACCACACTGAGAAAGGAGATCCTCTGCACGGGGCAGAGTCACTCTTCTCCTAGTCGACCCGAAGGCCCAGACGGGCTAAGTGCTGGAGCACTTGGACTCTGTGTCCGCAGACCTGCTTACGAGAGTGACCCAGTACGAGCCAGTCATCGAAGTAGTTCAGGATGCGAACCCCGTGCTGCCAAGTGGCGCAAGGGCTGCCTCGATAGACTACGTAGAGTCACGAGGGGACAGAGCTGCCCGAATGGGGGGACTGCATACTGAATGTCCGCCCCTCGAAGCAAACCGTAGGAACGGTCCGCGTCGAGGAAGGAGACATGAAGTAAGCGTCCTTCAGGTCGATCGCTGCAACCAATCTACCGGACGAACGCGTCCAAAGAGGCGTTCGCTACCGACATCCTGAACGGAAGCCTGAGAAGGATCGGTTCAAGACGGGTAGATCCAGGATTGGCCATAACCCACCGGTTTCCTAGGGTACAATGAAGCAAGGGCTGAGAAGCCGGACTTCACTCCGGCTGGAGGGACAGGCTCGATCGCACCCTTCGCCAGTAGGGTGACAACCTCCGCACGTATGACAGGGGATAGGCCCCATCATAGCGGGCAGCCTCCCCAGAGCGGGGAGGAACCTGCGCGAACTGAATCGCGTAGCCGTGCCTGACGGTCTTCGCGACCCAGCGGAACAGTCCTGGAAGCTGAAGCCAGACTCCCAGGAACTGCACCAGCGGGGTCAATCGGACCACAGACGTACCCAGGGTGGGGCAGCGAGGCAGCGTTACCGGCCCGGACATGGGAGGCTGTTGGGCGTCCCGGTGCGGGGGCACGGTTAACTGCTGCGTCCTGACAGAGGAGACCAGGGAAGGACGCACGTTCCACTGGGGTCTGCTCTGAGAGGAGGCTGGCGAGAGAGAGGGACGAGAGTGGTGTGGCCCGGAGGCGGCACACACTGCCATCACCGGTCTCTGGATCCTCAGAGACAGGAACATGAGTTCTTTCCAAGCGCTGCTAGCCCGAGGGCCAGCAGCAGAAGGATTCTCCCCCGGCCCTCCACCGGGGGAAGGAGAGGCCCTGCTACCATCCCCTGGAAAGAACTGGAACCCATCTCTGAGATGTCCACCTCCAGCCTGGCGTTTAACCAGCCTGGGGAGCGGACTGGGCGTCATCCTCAACCACCTCCACGGCGCGGCCCAGGTGAAGGCTGCTGCGGGGGCCGGGCGGGAGGAGGGAGGGCGCCCTCGGTGGCGAGCAGACCGAGGCGACTGAGCCGGCGGCTGGGTGCAGCAGCTGGCCGCCGGGGCAGTACGTGTTACAGCCTCAGTCTGCTCAGGGGCGGCCGAGAACCGTTGGGCGCAGTTCTCAGCCGCGCCACCGAAGAGGCCAGCCTGGGATATGGGTGAGTTGAGGAGGCGGGCCCGCTCAACGTCCTCCACATCGCCAGGTAAGGCCAGGTGTTCTCCCGGACCACAGCTGTGGACATCGCCCGACCCAGGGAGCGTGTGGCGACCTTCACCGCCCGGGGGCGGGGTCAGTTGCGGCACGCAGCTCATTGAAGAGCCCTGGGTCGGCTCCACCCTTGTGCATGTGCAAAGGGGCGGCGGCCTGCCCGTAGCTCTGCAGGACCACGCCACCGAAGTAGACGAGCCCACAGGCTTTGGGAGGGTGCTTAGGACAGCCACACCACGCCACGTCAAGCCCTCCATGGACACCGTAGTGCGCAACAGAGAGCTCAACAGTGGGGGTGAGGGGGCCCCAGTGTACCCTTGGCCGCGGGCCCCATCAAGGGCAGAGAAGGCGGAGGAGGCCACCAAACGGTCGCGGGAAGCACGGGGACTTCCGGGACCGCGTGATCTCCTCATGCACCTCAGGAGCGAAAGGCATTGGGGGTGGGGCCCAACAGCTGTCGGGTGCCGTCCCCAAAAACCAATCGCGCAACCACGAGTACTCGCGACTGGGCGGAGTTCCACACCAGCGCGAGACCCGTGGCTGCCCGAGATAACATGGCTGTCAACCTTAGGTCGGATCAGGCAGTGCTGACACACCCGGGGGCGGAGCACAACCTAATCGTCATCCCCAAAGGACTCCAGCCCACCTTGGGATGCGGCGATCGACATCTCACTGCTATCTGGAGCGTGAACGAAACGAACGAGGCGTCAGAGACGGGCCGCTGTTTCAGTCCAACACTCGCGGGTTTAAGCAATGTGCGAGAGGGGGCGTGGCCCGAGGAAAGATCGTCGGGGTTCTTAATACCACGGCACCGCACTCAGGTCACCCTGGCCACCAGCCAAAGTACCACCTCTCTCGGAGACGGTAGATTGGGGTGTGGCAGAGGGGACTCTCTCTCCTCACGGAGATCACTGAGTCTCGACCGCGACATCGCGATGGTCACGTTCCCGCAGTGGGAACATGACGCATCCACAAACACTGCCCGAACGTGCTGAAGCCCAAACACGCTCGAGCAGTGAATGTGCCCATAGACAGCAACGGAGATCGATCGCACCCGGAAGTGCACGGGCGAACCGTCTTGAAAAAGACGTGCCACGCGCAAGCTCTTTTTGTGAGAGGAAAGCTCTGCAGAGTGCCGAAGCGCCCAGGGAAACACACACACAGCTGTTGCAGATCACTGCACAGATCAGCAGGCAGGCAGCATGAGATCGCTGGAACGCGCCGTCACACCAACACCCTGGAGAACCGCTCGTCTCGAAGACTGAAGAGAAGACTTCAGAATTCAGGCTTGAAGGAGTGAAGAGATACTCTTGGCTCCAAAGTAGAAACATAATGCGATGTTGCCAGCGTACTTCCTTATATACCCACGAGGTGGGGCGGAGTTACGCATGCAAATGCCGCATGCCCATGGCATTGGCACTGCCATTGGGCGCTGTTGAATACTCGAAGATGATTGGCTTCTAAGCGAAACCCCCCATTCGTTAGTCACTAACGTACGTCGTAGTGACTGAACGAAAGGGAACAGGAAGAGGTCACAGATTTGAACAGGAAATAGACTTGAAGAAGTTCTCTCAAAGTTATGAACAAACGTTTTTCCAGTAACATTTGTTCAGAGCTATCTGGTCTTTAATAAAGTGTTAGTAAAAAATGTTAAGCACAAAAAAAATATTGTGACCACTTCAGAGAATGTTCAAATGTAACATTCCAATAATGTTTGAAAAATTATACAATGGAATGTTTCCTTAACATGCAAATAACCAAGAAAAATAAATAAACATTTTTAAAACATTTTAAGAAACCAGGGAGACGAGCAAAGATCAAAACCATGACATGGAAAACCAGAACTGAGTGACGGCTTCATGAAGCTTCGAAACCTTTACACATCTTTTGAATCAGTGGATCAAACTGCCAAAGTCACATGATTTCAGTAAACCAGGCTTCATTACGTCATCGAAACGTTTAGACATTTCAATGGTTCACCGCTGGGGGCGATGATCTCAGAATTCTCTATGGTTTTTACCTGATCTCTGATGAGTTTAAACATTTATAGATGTTTTAATGAGACATTAGTATAAAAGAATAATATTAGTTAACCCTTATTGGCCTGTTTAGCTAAACCTTCCATGGAACCAACCCTGAAAATTGATAAAAGAACACATTATACAGACACTTGATATTTAATCTTATTTTTGTATTTATTTATTTATTTATTTGGATGGGACAATGCATATTGATGAACGTACAATATAAATTGATGTAAATACACCAGATTTAGCACAACGCTAATTTCCATCCGTATTATTAGATTATTAGATGATTAGTTATTGCATTTGATTTTAATTTCAATAAAACATTTGCAATGGGTTTGTAAAGGGTTTTTATGCATGTTTAGCCTGAGTTTTATTGCATTTACACTGTTCTGACCAGCGTGTGGCGTTTCGAATGCTTCGAAACAGTGAATCATTGGTTCAATTGAGTCAAAACTATGAAAAGCTTAGTTTCTCCATCACTACCAG
This sequence comes from Gobio occitaniae, assembly GCA_033150135.1. NCBI lineage: Eukaryota > Metazoa > Chordata > Actinopteri > Cypriniformes > Gobionidae > Gobio > Gobio occitaniae. The sequence goes on from JARQWZ010005083.1 coordinate 50,227, forward strand.
AACTAACACTCAGAAATGCAGTGTAACACATACATACAAGACTTCGCAAAGAATGACAGAAAACACCAGGCTTAAATAGGCAGAGTTAACCAGATAATGATTCACAGGTGGAAATAATCAAACAATAATGAGTCCTGGCTATGGCTTATGGGAAATGCAGTTCATGATGAGGCACCAAAGATGGAAGGAGTGCCCTCTGGTGGAGATCAAGGGCACCTCAGCTGGTGGATGTAACAAGAACATTCAGTAATAACGTTTTTATAACTTCATGGGAATGTTGGCAAAATGTTCTTTTAACATATTTTAAGTGGCTGTGCTGTAGCTACCCTTTGTGAGGGATTACCATCTCTTCATGTAAATTAAATATAATGATACTTCTCAATGGATTGCTCCCGTTAGCCGAGTTTGAATTTCTGATGTTATTAAAGAACATTAATGTGATTTTACCATGGTATGCATTGATCAGTGTGTGTGTGTGTTTGGGCAGATGAAGATGAATGCACTCACGGCACACACACCTGCAGTGAAGAGCAGACCTGCTACAACACCAGAGGCTCCTACAGCTGCCAGTGCCATCCTGGATACCAGAGACACGGAGAGCAGTGTGTGGGTGAGTTCATACACAATCTGGGCCGTAACCATGTCTTGAACATTGGTTTCATTGGTTTTAAAGAAATTAAATCTTTAAAGGATTAAAAGGGATTTAAGGAAATAAAGACCTACGAATGGTAAAAGAAGTCCCATGTCTAATTATAGCCTATATATTTGTGAAGTAATCCATTTAAACTCTTTGCAAATAATATTGTATTCAAAAATATACACACATTCACTCTTGTTATTTTGACAAAAATGTAGCAAACTTTTCTTGTCTCGTCACATTCACTTATGAATGACATCATTTAAATCATAGCATATTTTCAATTCAAAATGGCGAAATCACATTTAAAAAGTTGAGTCGTTTTCATCACTGTATGTTGCTGTGGGTCATTAAACATATTCATCGTAAAACAGTTGTCAAATATTAAATGTTTAGCGACTTATATCTTACAACACACGCACTGTAAAAACTGAAAACATCACTGGAATTCACACTAGTCTATAGTGAACATTAAGCCCTGCCTTCTTTAATCTGATTGGCCATCATGTTGACATTGAGGAGAGCTGTAAGACCACAGTCAGACCAGACTAACATGTGACTTTTGATCAGTCTTTCATCCTAACAACAAACTGAGCGGTGCGAAATGGAGAACAGCATGAAGAAATATCATATTTTGGGGGGACTTGCCCCCCTCAGTGCCTATGGTGGTTACAGCCAAACTTGTCTGATGAAATTGGTCAGCCAAAGTGGTCTTTCTGGTCAGTGTGGTTTCACTGGCTAAGCTAGAGGGTCAGCAGTTTTTTGTTGTTTGACCTGCTCAACTAATGTGGTCTTACCGGGGTTTTCTTTCAGGAAAAACAGTGCAAGAGTATATACTGTATATACTTTTCTTTCCTTTCACCTACTTTTTATTATTATTTTGATCAGTGGTAGAAATGGCCGAGATCGACTGGTGAGACTCATTTAAAATGTTTCTGACTTTAATGTCAAAAAGAACGTCTCGGTTACGGATGTAACCCTCGTTCCCTGAGGAGGGAACGGAGACGTAACGTTAGTGACTAACGAATGGAGGTTTCGCTTAGAAGCCTATCAACTTCGAGTTTAGAGAAAACGCCCAATGGCGTGCCAATGCCATGGGCATGCGGAATTTGCATACGTAGCTCCGCCTCACCGCGTGAGTATATAAGGAAGTACGAGGCAATATCGCATTATGTTACCTGCTTGAGGAGCCAAGACTGAACTCCTGCGTTCCAGGTAGCACAGCTGACTGTGGCAAGGGGACGTTACGTCTCCGTTCCCTCCTCAGGGAACGAGTGTTACATCCGTAACCGAGACATTCCCTTTCGTTCAGTCACTACGACGTAACGTTAGTGACTAACGAATGGGGGTCCCAATATAATCCCGCCACTCAGCTGTCTTCCAGCGCCCTGCGTAAGTGTGAGTACCCTGTCGTAAGACTAATACGGATGAAGGACTCGCACTTAACACAGGAATACCAAGGTACACTGGGAAGCATATCCCAGTGAGGGAATGCCAAAATGCCTACCCGTAGGGAGGACTTTTAAAGACACATATGAGCCTTTAGGGGCTGCATATGGAAGATCTCTAGGGTACCAGCCGAAGGTGGATTTTTAACCCTAGGGGTGGCGGGGACACGCCAAGGGAAGAAACCCGCTCACTGCGGAGACTTACGGTGAAATACACATGTGGGGGTCGCCGGAGGGAACCATGCACATGGGGCACCTGGCCGGACATGAGGGTCTGGGCTCGAAGGGGCAGACTGAACAGATGTCGGCGTTGACAGTGCTGGAGGAGCTCAGGGCTCTCGGGGAGCTCACCTGAGGAAATATCGCACGTATCCAGTCCGTGGAGTGGAGTGGCGAGCAAGCGAAGACACCTGAGCCTGGCCCATTACCGGCCCCTCGGGGGGGGCGAGTACATAGTCGGACACTGGCTCCACTCGGAGATTGTAGAATCTGGCGAATGTGTTGGGTGTCGCCCAGCCTGCAGCTCTGCAGATGTCTGCTAGCGAGGCGCCATGCGCTAGAGCCCAAGAGGAGGCCACACTCCGGGTGGAGTGCGCCTTCACACCAAGGGGACATGGTCGGCCTTGCTGCTGGTAAGCCAAAGCAATGGTGTCCACTATCCAGTGAGACAGCCTTTGCTTTGAGAGAGCACTTCCCTTCCGCTCTCCACCATAACAGACAAAGAGCTGGTCTGAGGTCCTGAAACACTGCGTCATGTCTACGTAGGCGCGGAGAGCGCGTACTGGACAGAGCAATGCCAAGGCTGGGTCTGCCTCCTCCAAAGGCAGCGCTTGCAGGTTCATCACCTGGTCCTTAAACGGAGTGGTGGGAACCTTGGGCACATATCCAGGCCGGGGTCTCAGGATCACGTGAGAGTTAGCCGGCCCAAATTCCAGGCAAGCTTCGTCAACCGAAAATGCCTGCAGGTCCCCGACCCTCTTAACTGAGGCCAATGCGGTCAGCAGAGCCGTCTTCATAGACAGGAACTTAATATCGACCGACCGCAAAGGCTCAAAGGGAGGCCTCCGCAGAGCAGTTAACACTACTGCGAGGTCCCAAGAGGGTACGAGAGGAGAGCGAGGAGGATTCAGTCTCCTGGCTCCCCTCAGGAACCTGATGACCAGGTCGTGCTGACTTACCTTCTTGTTCTCCAAGGGATCATGGTGGGCAGATATTGCAGCCACATAAACTTTGAGGGTGGAGGGAGACAGCCTTCGCTCCAACCCCTCTTGGAGAAACTCAAGCACGGACCCGATCGGGCATTTCCAGGGGTCTTCTTGGCGGGAAGAGCACCAGGTGACGAAGAGGTTCCACTTCAACGCATAGGCATGCCGAGTGGACTCTGCCCTGGCGGAAGTGATGGTGGCGACCACCGTAGGTAGTAGGCCACTCAAACCTGCCGCGTCCCGTCTAGGAGCCACACGTGGAGGCTCCAAAGGTCGGGACGTGGGTGCCAATGGGTGCCCCGTCTCTGAGTAAGGAGGTCCGGTCTCAGAGGAATAGGCCAGGGAGGGGCTGTCGCAAGGAGTACGAGTTCGGGGAACCAGGTCCGGCCGTGCCAGTACGGGGCGACCAAGAGGACCTGCTCCTTGTCCTCCCTGATCTTGCACAGAAGCTGTGCGAGTAGGCTCACTGGGGGGAACGCATATTTGCGTAGGCCCCGCGGCCAGCTGTGCGCCAGTGCATCCGTGCCGAGCGTGCCCTCGGTCAGGGAATAATACAGGCTGCAGTGGGAAGAGTCGTGGGAGGCAAACAGATCTACCTGTGCGTCGCCGAACTGTTCCCAAATCAGCTGAACCGTCCGGGGATGGAGTCTCCATTCTCCCGGGAGAGGCTGAAACCGCGAGAGCTCGTCGGCTGCGAGGTTCAGGACCCCCGGAATATGGACAGCACAAAGGGACCTCAGGCGCTTCTGACTCCATAAAATGAGATGGCGGGCGAGTTGAGACATACGGCGGGAGCGTAGACCGCCCTGGTGGTTGATGTACGCTACTACGGCCGTGTTGTCTGTCCGGACAAGTACATGTTGGCCCTTCAGCAGCGCTCGGAAGTGGTGCAGGGCGAAACGTACTGCCAGCAACTCGAGGCAATTGACATGCAGGAGGCGCTGGGGTCCTATCCAGGAGCCCGCGGCTGCTTGTCCATTGCACATGGCACCCCGCCCGTGGCAGAGGCATCCGTCGATACGACAACATGCCTGGACACTCGTTCTAAGGTCACACCGGCCCGGAGAAAACTGAGATTCGACCACGGGGTGAGCGTCTGTAGGCAGGCCCGAGTCACTTGGATCCGGAGCGTGCCAGACTGCCATGCCCATCTCGGGACTCGATCGCGAAGCCAGTGCTGAAGCGGTCTCATATGAAGCAATCCGAGCGGCGTTACCGCGGCTGCAGATGCCATATGCCCCAGGAGCCTCTGAAATAGTTTCAGTGGGACCGCATTCTTGCTCTCGATTTGTCGGAGGCAAGTCAGCTGAGACTGCGCTCGCTCGCTCGAAAGCTACGCGTACATGGCGACCGAGTCGATCTCCATACCGAAAAAGAGATCCTCTGCACGGGGCAAAGTTTGCTCTTTTCCCAGTTGACCCGAAGGCCCAGACGGGCTAAGTGGTGGAGAACCAGATCTCTGTGTCCGCAAACCTGCTCTCGAGAGTGGCCCAGTATGAGCCAGTCGTCGAGGTAGTTCAGGATGCGAACCCCGTGCTGCCGAAGGGGCGCAAGGGCTGCCTCGGCAATCTTCGTGAAGACGCGAGGGGACAGAGATAGCCCGAAAGGGAGAACCGCGTACTGGTATGCCCGCCCCTCGAAAGCAAACCGTAGGAACGGTCTGTGTCGAGGAAGGATGGAGACATGGAAGTAGGCGTCCTTCAGGTCGATCGCTGCAAACCAATCGTAAGGACGAACGCATTGAAAAAGGCGTTTCGCAGTCAACATCTTGAACGGAAGCCGATGAAGGGATCGGTTCAAGATGCGAAGGTCCAGGACTGGTCGTAACCCACCGGTTTTCTTGGGTACAATGAAGTAGGGGCTGTAGAACCCCGACTTCATTTCGGCTGGAGGGACAGGCTCGAACGCACCCTTCGCCAGTAGAGTGGCAATCTCCGCACGCATGACGGGGGCATGGGCCCCGGTCACGGTATAGCGGACTCCCCTGTAACGGGGAGGAGCCTGCGCGAACTGAATCGCGTAGCCGAGCCTGAAGGTCCGGGCAACCCAGCGGGACAGCCCCGGAAGCTGAAGCCAGGCTTCCAGAGACTGCACCAACGGGGTCATACGGACGGCAGACGTACCCTGGGTGGGGCAGCGAGGCAGCGTTACCGGCCTGGACAGGGGAGGCTGGAGGGCGTCCCGGGGTCGGGGCACGGTTAACAGCTGCGCCCTGACAGAGGAGACCAGGGAAGGACTCGCGTTCCACTGGGGTCTGCTCTGCCAGGGGGCTGGCTACAGAGAGGGACGAGAGTGGCGAGACCCGAAGGTGGCGCGCACCGTCATCACCGGTCTATGGGTCCTCAGAGACAGGAACATGAGTTCTTCCCAAGCGCCGCTAGCCCGGGGGCCAGCAGCGGAAGGATTTTTCCCCGGCCCTCCACCGGGGGAAGGAGAGGCCCTGCTACCATCCCCTGGGAAGAACTGGAACCCATCTCTGAGTTGTCCACCTCCAGCCTGGCGTTTAACCAGTCTGGGGAGCGGACTGGGCGACATCCTCAACCACCTCCACGGCGCGGCCCAGGTGAAGGCTGCTGCTGGGGCCGGGCGGGAAGAGGGAGGGCGCCCTCGGCGGCGAGCGGACTGAGGCGACTGAGCCGGCGGCTGGTGCAGCAGCTGGCCGCCGGGGCAGTACGTGTTACAGCCTCAGTCTGCTCTGGGGCGGCCGAGAACTGTTGGGCGCAGTTCTCAGCCGCGCCGCCGAAGAGGCCAGCCTGGGATATGGGTGAGTTTGAGGAGGCGGGCTCGCTCAACGTCCTCCACATCACCAGGTAAGGCCAGGTGTTCTCCCGGACCACAGCTGTGGACATCGCCCGACCCAGGGAGCGTGTGGCCACCTTCACCGCCCGAGGGCGGGGTCAGTTGCGGCACGCAGCTCAATGAAGAGCCCTGGGTCGGCTCCACCCTTGTGCATGTGCAAAGGGGCGGCGGCCTGCCCGTAGCTCTTCGGGACCACGCCACCGATGTAGACGAGCCCACAGGCTTTGGGAGGGTGCTTAGGACAGCCACACCACGCCACGTCAAAGCCCCCTGTGGACACCGTAGTGTGCAACAGAGAGTTCAACAGTGGGGGGGGAGGGGGCCCCAGTGTACCCTAGGCCGCGGCCCCATCAAGGGCAGAGAAGGCGGAGGAGGCCACCAAACGGTCGCGGGAAGCACGGGGACTTCCGGGACCGCGTGATCTCCTCATGCACCCCGGGAGCGAAAGGCATTGGGGGCGGAGCCCAACAGCTGTCAGGTGCCGCCCCCAAAAACCAATCGCGCAACCACGAGCACCGCGACTGGGCGGAGTTCCACACCAGCGCGAGACTCGCGGCTGCCCGAGATAACATGGCTGTTAACTTTAGGTCAGATCAGGCAGTGCTGACACACCCGGAGGCGGAGCACAACCTAATCGTCATCCCCAAAAGGACTCCAGCCCACCTTGGGATGCGGCGATCGACATCTCACTGCTATCCGGAGCGTGAACTGAACGAACGGGCGTCAGAGACGGGCCGTAGATTCAATCCAACACTCGCGGGAGCGATGTATAAGAGGGGGGCGTGGCCCGAGGAATGAACGTCGGGGTTCTTAATACCACAGCACCGCCCTCAGGTCACCCTGGCCACCAGCCAAAGTACCATCTCACTCGGGGACGGTAGATTGGGGTGTGGCAGAGGGGACTCTCTCTCCTCACGGAGATCATTGAGTCTCGACCGCGACATCGCGATGGTCACGCCCCCGCAATGGAAACGTGACACATCCGCAAACACTGCCCGAACGTGCTGAAGCCCAAACACGCTCGAGCAGTGAATGCGCCCATAGACAGCATCGGAAAATCGATCGCACCCGGAAGTGCACGGGCGAGCCGTCTTGAAAAAGACGTGCCACGCGCAAGCTCTTTTTGTGAGAGGAAAGCCTCGCAGTCGATGCCGAAGCGCCCAGGGAAACACACACCAGCTGTCAAACGGACCACTGCGCAGATCAGCAGGCAGGAAGTATGCGATCACTGGAACACGCCGTTACACCAACACCGACTGGAAAGCTGCTCGTCTCGAAGAAGCTGACAGAGTCTCAGAAGGCTGTAGGAGTGAAGAGGTAGGTTCTCTTGGCTCCGAAAGCAGAACATAATGCGATATTGCCTCGTACTTCCTTATATACTCACGCGGTGAGGCGGAGCTACGTATGCAAATTCCGCATGCCCATGACATTGGCACGCCATTGGGCGTTTTCTCTAAACTCGAAGTTGATAGGCTTCTAAGCGAAACCCCCATTCGTTAGTCACTAACGTTACGTCGTAGTGACTGAACGAAAGGGAACAAGTAGAACAACATTACAGTTATTTATGTTTCATGTCTCCTCTAAATGATCAATTTATAATTCTAAAATAAATAAAGATAAATATGGTCTTTCAAAATAGTCTCAGTGATGCATCGAAATTCAAATTCTTGGACAAAAAAGAAAAATCATTCCAGACACATTTCTTCATATTTTTCCCCTTAAAAATTGGCCAAATCTTCCCCATAATGAATGGTTGGTTGGCGACAATGGTTGCCAGCATTTTCTGTCATGCACACTAAAGCACTAATTCTCATTTACATGCATTTAGCAGATGCTTTCATCCAAAGCAACTTACAAAAGTAATTTGTCATAGAGCTAACGATATGCGTAATATACATTGCCAGTTCTATTAGACAGAGAGGAAGCAAGCTAGAACAGAGGAATAAAAAAAAGCTTTTTTCGCTGAAGAGCTTGTATTGTGTTGCTTGTATATCGGCAGCTCATTCCACCAGAGAGGAGCAGAGAGAGTGAAGGTTCTGGAAAATGAATTTGTGCCTCATTGTGAAGGAAAAGAGAGGGGTTTTGTGTTCAGTTACTGCTGGACTGGGGGTGTACACTTGTTTTGAAGAAGAAAACAATATATGCATTAAATTACAGTACACATATTTGTGAATTGTATTGCAAAGAAAATGTGTGGAACCATCAACGGCCTACATGTCAATACTTGTCTTCACTACCTTCCACATTATATTTGGTTTATCAAAAAAAAAAAAAAAACATAATTGAAGAAAAAAGTAGGAAATGTTGCTATCACCCTGCAAATCTGTCAAGAATCCCATAGGTTATATGAGCACTGTTTGTGTAAACCTCTTTGCAGATAGAAATGAGTGTCTGCTGTCACACTACTGCATGCACAGGTGTGTGAACACCGCTGGCTCTTACTTCTGCGAGTGTAATGATGGCTACCAGCTCGCCAGCAACAACCACAGCTGTGTTGGTGAGTTTCTATCCACACAGCTCCTCTCACGAGTGTGTGTGTGTTGTGTGTGTGTGTGTGTGTTTGTTAGTGTGTGGCTGAGTGTATGTTTGTGTGTGTGTGTGTGTGTGTGTGTGTGTCTCAGGTTAGCATGCTTCAAAGTTCTGCCAAGAATTTGATTTCAGATCTTTCACAAAGTAATTTTAAAGGTCTCGTGGGATGGACATGAGCAACAGAAGCTTCAAATTAAAGGTCAATCTGTTAGCACAAAATATTTTAAAAGGAGAGAGAGCAGTTGGGATCAATCCCAAGGTTTCAAAGCCGTCATTTGCAAATCAACATTGTTCAGTTGTTCTAAGAACAGTAAGGAATGTGAAACGTTAGACTGATGCCTAACTTCTGAATTAAAGCTTGAAGATCTTTGCCAATAAAATATGTTCTTTGATCAACAACATGATAAGGAATTCCTCAGTGAGGAAAGGTTTCCTGCAAAAGCATTTGGAAATCATGCAATCAATGGAAACTGAAGAACATACTGATAAGAATGGCTCTTAGGACCAGTACAAACACACCGAATATGAAGGTCTGTCTGCAGGGAAAGTTTTGTTAAGCCTCATGAAGAACAGAAGAATGTTTATTTTATGATCAGTCCAAAACATGCATGTGGTGACCAACCATAACTAAAAGATTAGACATTTTGCTTTCAAGACTCTGTGAAGAAATACACTTTATAGAAAGAACAACTTGAGAGAATATATATATATATATATATATATATATTTCCACCATGTGGCCAAAGTATGTGGACACCCCTTGCTAATTAAAAAAAAAAGTAATTCCTAAATTAATCTGCATCTCAGGGATATCCAATTGTTCTGTTGTGGCTTTGTTTGAAAATATTATTTTTGGCAAAATGGGGCAAAAGAGACAATATTATGTCTTAAAGGTCCCATGGCATGGCATTTTTCTATTATTTTATAATGTTTCCTGAGGTGTACTTATATTGTTAGCATGACTTTTACATCATAAAATGTCATAATTTAGAAATAAAAGGCATTTTTTCTATACTGCTGTTTGCCCTGTGGCTGAATGCCCTGCTTCAAGAGGCTTGTCTGCTGTGAGACTTCAGTAAAAACGCCCACTGTTGTGATTGGCTGACATCTTTGCATTTTAAATGAGCGGAGGGGGAGTGGTTTAACGAGGTCTACGAGGCACGAGCAGGCACGAGCTGCTGCCAGAGAGACGGATGGACCTGAGTTCACTTCACATCAGTTCTCAGCATGTCTGAACTGTTGTAGTTACAGCATATACTTCAGGTTATTAGTCTATTTCTAGTCGGAGGGACTGTCATTCATGTCAGAAAGTTAGTAACTTTAGTAAATTATGGATCAGCGCTGACTGGAGACGCGAACCGTTTAGAACGATTCAGTCCGATTTGGTGAACTGATTCGGTTCACTAAAAAGAACTGGTTCAAAAGAAAGATCGTTCGCGAACCGGACATCACTAATGTACCAGAGACTGAGCTCAGCGATTGCTAACAAAGTTATTTATAGTAACTACTGAGTTATGAGAGCACTGTCTGTCAGCGCGAGTTTATTGTGTTTGTATCTGAGAGTTCTGAATAAACACGAGTCCCAGTCACGCCGAGTCCGTCTTCATCATTATTACCAACTTTGTAACACATGCAAAGTACCATTACAGCTGTCGAGATGAACGAGTTAAAAGTAAGTGTTGATAATAGCATTATTTTTAAAATAAAATAAAAGCGTCAGTGACGCGCGTTGAGTACACAGCGCAAACAAAGACACAACAGCAGTAATCGAATGTAATCCAGTTTATTGTGGGGATAGCTGGCTAGCCCGAATATGCTCACGCTTACCCCCCTTCTGCTTAATCTCACGCCGCGTTTGGTGCCTCCGCTGTGGGCCAGATGCAGTACTGGGGGTCGGGGATGTTGAAGGCCACCGGCCAGTGCAGCCCGAGCTTCGGCGTGTGTGAGGCTGACGTTGAGCAGAAACTCATGACTGTATGCACATTTTAGAACCGATAGACGCGACGAGGACGTACAAAAACACTGACTCACAAGATAGAAAACACGAAAACATCGTTCTGTCTGGAGAGAGAGAAGCCGCATTATGTGCATGAATAATAAATAATTAGCTACACATCAGAAATCACAGATCACAGATCAGAAGGAACTGAAAAAAGACTTCTGTTTTCATTTGTACATCCAAACACTGAGAAACTGGCAGCATTCACTCGTTCACAACCCATGATCTCTCGAGCGTTTGCATGGGCGTGCCAGATTCTCTGGGCGGAGGAAAGGGAGGAAACCGTTCCTGCTTGGACGTCAAACCAGGAGACTTCAGGATTGGCTCGTCTGGCCTGTCATTTTCTCAAAAGCAGAGAGAGACAGCCAGAACTCGGGTTTACACCGATCAACATTTCTATCCACTTGGGAACAATATTCAGGCTAGGGGAACTCATATTAATGTTGAAATACCTCATAAAATGAAAATTTCATGCCATGGGACCTTTAAATGTAGTTGTAATGTTGTGGTTGCAGAGTGTAAGTAGTAGTAGAGACAAGGGTCTAGTCACAGGTTGTTTTATTAAAGGAAGAGCCAGAGGAACAGTGGACCACAGCAGAGCCAGGGATTCGGAAGACCAAGGTGGTGAAAGTGGGGGAAGACCAGAACGGAGCTGGAAGACCGGAGAAGCAGGGCCATGCTGCAGGATTGGAGACCCAAGGTGGAACCAGAGGATCGGAGGACTAAGGGGGATCTGGGGATCAGAAGAAAGAGGAGTCGGTGAGAATGATGGCAAATAGCAAAAGGGGTGAAGGTCTGGAAGTCCAAGATGGTGCCAGAAGATCAAAAGGCTACAGTGAGGCCGGAAGAATGAGTGACTGCTGTGGAGCAAAGGATTCTGAAGACCGAGGTTGAGAAGGTGGGGGAAAACAAGCCTGGAGCTGGGGGTCCAGAGGAGCAAGGCATGCTGCAGGATTGGAGACCCAAAGTGGAACCGGAGGATTGGAGGACCAAGGGGAATACGGGGGATCGGAAAGAAAGAGGTGGGGTCAGTGGGAACGAGGACAACAGTGGAGCCAAAGTGGTGGAGGAACCCGGCAGAGCAAAAGGGGTGAAGGTCCGGAAGTCCAAAGTGGTGCCAGAAGATCAAAAGGCCATGGCAAGGCCGGAAGGACGAAGAGCCGCGGTGGAGCCGAGAGTTTGTAGGGCCAAGGTGGAATCAGGGGATCAGAGGGCTGAAGTGGAGGTCAAAGGTCCTAGGCTTAGGCTACGATGCGGAAGACCACAGTGAATCCGGCAAGCCAGGACCCCGTGGTCATACCGGTGAAGCCAGAGAATTGGAGAGAGCCGGCAGAGGAAGTCAGAGGAGCCAATGAAGACCCTGGCAGAGTTGGTGGTGGAGGACGGGCTAGGTACACACGAGTGGAACCAGGTTAAACGAGAGCAGTGTCTTAGCAGATGGGAGAAGTGTTAAACTCAGATCCACATTTTTATATGTATTATTATTAGGTATTAGTGCAAAACTTAATGTTACTACTGCAGTGTATGTGTGTTGTTCTATTTGCCTAATGTGAAACAATGTTCAAAGTCAACACACTAGTGACTAGGTTTTACTTGGATGTTGTGATTGGTTTGAGATCCACTGCTTTCATCTGATTGGCATTTGAAAAGTGTGAATATTTGTTGGAGCCAATAGCTTCATGGGCAGCGCTCCGACATATGGGTCAACGGCGTCTCTGGCGACATGACTTTGAATGCCGGTTCGAGGTCCTTTGCGGATCCACTCCCCTCTCTCTGACTATGCTTTCCTGTCTGATCTGTAACTATCCTATTCATTAAAGATGTAAAAAGGCCAAAAATAAAACTTAAAAAAGAGAGTGTTTATATTTACAATTTATTTAGTATTCCGGGGGTACATTTTTCAGTACCAGGAAGTCGTCAGTGCCAGATGGAACCAGTGGAGGAGGCTTTAGGGGTGGGGATACGTTTCTATAGGGACAGGTCATTGGCTCTGGGATGGACAAAGTAGTGGCTGCTGACACAGCGTGTCCCTTGAGGACCATCGAAGGCTAACCTTGATTTTAAATAGTTCAAGTCCGGCTCAATAAAAAGAGATCTGTTGCTGATGGGATAATGAGTTTCCTGCTATGAAAGTTAAAAAAATGTATGGGTGTGGGGTCAATTCCCAATTGGGTGAGGAGGAGGATATAAACAGCCGCTATATCAATTTTTAGCTCGTTTCTTCTGTAACGTTGTGAAGTGGAATGTGTAGTAGAGTCGATGATCTAATTGCAGGCTGTTTTATTCAAGAAAACCGAAACACAGGAATCCAAAGAACATACAATACAGAATAAAACATTTGTTATTAACATAGCAAAACAAGAACCAACAAAGCACAACTGAATCAAAGGGCTATTATACACAGGCTAATGATTAACTGAACTGGACACAGGGGAACATAATCAGCAGCGAAGGAAACAGATCAAACACAGGAAGTAAGCAACAGGAAACTTATTCAACAGAACAAAATACAAACTAAGAGTCCTTGGACATAAACCAGACATGACAGTAGTTCACTCACTAATAACTTTTTGTTTATTAAATAAAATATCACATTTGCAAGTGTGCCCTTATTCTGGAAAAAAAACTGCCCTCTTGCTCATATGATATTGCATAACTATATTAGATTTTAAAAATAAGACATTATAACAATACAGGCCTTTTTGCCCCCATATATTATTCTGTGTCATTCTAATGAGTTTCATCATGCAGTGAAAGTGTGCACTTTTAAGGCCTGTTTTTGTTTGGGTAATAAAAGTGATTGACATGACTGATAATGTCAGCTCACATGTCATTAAAACAACAATTACAATATTATCTTAGATGAAACATCGCACACTCATGCTTGATGCTTTGGCCTGTTTTGGAACTGTTTAACCCTGAAGAAATATTAGAAGAACTAATCTGTCTGAAATATATGTTACTATTAGATGACATATAAAAATATTATGCTCGCAATTGTGCTAGATTAAGTGTAGATGGAGTGCATGTATAATTGTACTCGTGTTAGTAACTGTGTGTGGATTTGGCTTGTGTTTCAGATGTGAATGAGTGTGACGTGGCTCAGCCGTGCCAGCATCAGTGTTTCAACCTGCTGGGCTCGTACATCTGCCAGTGTGACCAGGGTTATGAACTGGCCCCGGATTCAGTCTCTTGTGTGGGTCAGTGCATGTTCCTCTGCTTTATTCGAGGACACTCTCTACTCTCTCAAGGGCATTGGTTTGAACGCAGTGAAACACAATCAGTGCTTATATAGTAATGAGAGCTGCCAAAAGGGCTGGAAAACTTCATTTAAATTAAAACAAATATTTCAAAGATTCTAAAGAACTTATAATTTCTTAGGTTTCCATTATGGGGAAGATACAGTAAGTGAACACCATAAATCAACAGTCCACAAGAGGGCGTAACGAATACATACAAATCAAACAACAAAAGTTTTATTGTTTATTGCAAGGAACAAACCTGGCTGTTGACAAAAGTGCATGTATCATATTTTAGTCAACAGAAACAACAAAGTGCGGAATTAAAACAAATATTCATATTAACATATGCATCAATTCTTTATGGGCCAGTTATGGAATTATGGAATTGATCACATTCATAACATGACATTCTGACTAGCACATAATGTGCATATTACATAAATTTGCTTTGTATATTTGTAATGAATTTCACATGCTTGGGTTAAGTAAATTAACCTGCTTGCAAAGTGCTTCAGTTTTTCCAGGGTTTATTTACTCAACAAAACTGAAATGCATTTGCATATAAAGTCACCAAATGTCCAATTTTCACATTTTAGTTGGACGGCAGAACAAAATATCATCAGCTAGAATGTTCTCAGCCTTGTTTTAGACACAGATCATGATGCCTTTACTCCAGTCACCTGTAGGCAAGTTCCAGTTCTGCTGTAAAGAAGTGGGTCATTATTCAGATCAAATCAGTACAGTGTTGATTCAGTTAACTGAGAAAAGTTCATTAATTATGAAACAGTTCAGCTATAATTCAGCTCAAGTCAGTTCATTCTCATCTGATAGTGTCAGTGCAGTCCGATCAGTAAATGTCTTTCCTTTTATATGACTGTTGGTTGAGTTGTGTGTTGTTCTGGTGTGTGTCCAGACATCGATGAGTGTGCGTTCTCCAGCTACATGTGCCAGTATGTGTGTATGAACAGCCCGGGTGGATATTCCTGCACCTGCCCAGAGGGATATCAGCTGCAGAGAACAAGAATGTGTCAAGGTACCGTTCTCCTCCTTCGTAAAATATAGCCCTCGTCTTTGCCTGGCCTCTTCTTTATCATCCACACCCAGATATTTCACATCAGAGCAAGATGGCCAGGAATTCAGTGCAGTGTTGCTTCACCCCCTCTGTTATTTTTATTCCTTTAATCGATACAGTATGCATGAAACAAAAAGGCGGGTTATTTGTTCATGAAAATGGATTTTCCATTGGCAATATTACACTCTTAGAAAAAAAGTTTCATGGGGTTCTAAATAGAACTCAGTTTTAAATAACACTTTATGCCAAAAAGGTTCTATA
Source organism: Gobio occitaniae (assembly GCA_033150135.1). Taxonomy (NCBI): domain Eukaryota; kingdom Metazoa; phylum Chordata; class Actinopteri; order Cypriniformes; family Gobionidae; genus Gobio; species Gobio occitaniae. The sequence continues at coordinate 65,419 of JARQWZ010005083.1, forward strand.
TAAGGAGAAATGTCTTAAATGATTGCATAATACAGGTTATTAAAATAAAGCTGTTGAAGTCATTGATGAAGAACAGGGAGATGTGCTCAGCGGAAGAGGTCCTAGGAATTATCCGAGTGGGTTAATGGAGAAGTTTGAGATGTAACCCAAATAGGACAGAGTTACAGTAATCAATGCGTGAAGTAACTAGATCATGTACAAGAATGGGTGTAAGACGGCTGCTGTTCTGTAAGTGGAAATATACTGACCGAGTGACATTATTAACTCTTTCCCCACGGTGGGGTGGGGGCGCTATCACGCATCTTCTGAAAGAGTACAGAATCTCCTGATCAAAGCACAGGCGAAGAAGAAGCACAAACAAGCGATCAGCAGATGCGTAATTCAAAAATAATGTGATCATCAACATTAAACAGCATATAAATCAAAACTGCCTAATGTTCCTGAATTAAATGTGGACTCAGGATGAGCTCTAGGACTGTGAAGCTTTGAGCTGTTGATGGACTTGGTTGATGGTTGATTTTTGATCATCGTTCTGAATCCCATCCGGATGTAGTCTTTGATGATTTACTCTGTTTTTGGCTCAAAATGTTGCTTATTTTATGAAATATCCCCACAATCAAGTGTTGATTAAAAAAAAAAAGTTTTTTTTTTGCTCTTTCTTTTTAAATATTGCATGTACAGATATTCATACAACAAAATATTCTCGGGCCATGAAACTTTTGTGAAAATGCTGGCAGTAGCTGGCGGGGAAAGAGTTAATGTGTTTCAAACGACAAGCTACTTTCTAGGATGACACTCAAACTCTCAACCTGAGAAGATTTGGAAGTTATGGAATTATTAATAGTAAGTGAAAAGCTGTCCAAATTGGATTTAGTGCCAACAAGAAGAACCTCAGTTTTATCAGTATTTAGCTTGAGAACAATGCACGAGCACCAGCATTTGATCTCATCTAAACAATCTAAGAGGGAAGAAGAAGAGTAGAATTGGGCTTGGAGGACAAATAGAGCTGACAGTCATCTGCATATCAGTAGAAATTAATACCAAATTTCCTAAAAATATGACCAAGAGGTAATAGACAATAAATTAAAGAGGGCCCAAGCCAGAGCCTTGAGGAACACCAGTGGTAACACATGAGGAATATGATCTGAAAGTTTTACGTCAAGAAATTGACCAGAGAAATATGATCTAAACCAAGTGAGAGGGACACCAGTAATACCAATAGAGATTAATCTATCTAAAAGAACTTTAGAATTGGTCACACTTAGATCAAGCAAGACAAGTATAGTTAAGAGTCAAGAATCAGCCGCCATCAACAGATCATTGGTCACTTTTACTGTGGCAGTCTCTGTTCTGCATAATGGACGGAAACCAGACTGAAATTGTTTAAACAGATGGATGGACCTGAGCTGAACTATCTTTCCGATATTTTTGAAAGAAATGGTCATTTAGAAATTGGACGAAGGTTGGCAAAATGATTAGGGTCAGCGGCAGATTTCTGGGAGTTGTTACGGCAGTCTTAAGAGATGAAGGAGCAATGGAGCGAGTTGTTTGGAGGTTGTAAGGTCTGCATGCTCATCTGTGACCCTGGAGCTCAACAGCAGTCCTGCGTCTCATGGGTATATCTGTGGCAATAGCCAACAATACATTGTATTGGTCAAAATGATCAATTTTCTTTTATGCCAAAAATAATAAGAATATTAAGATCTTGTTCCATGAAGATATTTTGTAAAATTCCTACCATAAATATATCATAAATGTATTATTAGTAGTAATATGCATTGCTAAGGACTTCATTTGGACAACTTTAAAGGCGATTTTCTCAATATTTAGACTTTTTTTCACCCTCAGATTCCAGATGTTCAAATATTTGTATATTGACCAAATATTATCTTAACAAACCATACATAAATGGAAAGCTTATTTATTCTGAAAATGTACCCTTATGACTGGTTTTGTGGTCCAGGGTCACATATATTATAGATATGACATATTGCTAATCACAATCTTTTCTCCGGTATGGAAGACATCAACGAGTGTGAAACGGGCCATGAGTGTAGGGAAGATGAGATGTGCTGGAACTATTATGGAGGTCATCGCTGTTACCCTCAGAACCCGTGTCAGGAGCCGTACACGCTCACAGCAGAAAAGTAAGTCAGGACTAGAGATGAAGAGCACAGACATCCACCAGAGACACCATTTAAGCATGGAAAATAAGAGTAATCTTCTTGCTTTGATTCCTAGCCGGTGTTCGTGCCAGTCCACGGGTGCGTGTCGAGGCCTGCCGCAGTCTATAGTTCACAAATACATGAGCCTTCATTCAGAGCGCAGCGTACCGGCAGATATCTTTCAGATTCAAGCCACAAACATCTTCCCCAGCGCTCACTACACCTTCAGAATCAAAGCTGGCAATGATGGAGGAGAGTTCTTCCTTAGGGTGAGTAACCAACACAAGCCTTAAACCCTTACCAAATTAACCAGGGGTTCACTACAGCACCTACAGCCATTTAATTTGAGGTTTCTTTCTGTCATTCTGTCATCGTTCTGTATTCTTGGCAGTTTTAAATATGTTTAAAGGGTACATAACACAGTTTCTGCCAGTCTGGTGTTAATCTTGAGTATCTCTAGAGTAGTGTTAATCCTTAATATCTCACAAGAGTCTTTACCTTATCAGATTTATAAAAGACAGAAACACTGAACCGATTCTTTCTGAACACAGCCGAGTCCGTGGAGGCGTGCAGTGAGCGGAGCTAAAGAGAGAGACACACACACACACACACACACACACACACACACACACACACACACACACACACACACACACACACACACACACACACAACACACACACTCTCTCTCTCGCTCTCTCTCTCTCTCTCTCTCTCTCTCTCTCACACACACACACACACACACACATGTTTGTTTTTGTGAAATGTGGGGACATTCCATAGGCGTAATGGTTTTTATACCATACAAACCGTATTTTCTATCCCCTTACACTGCCCCTGCCCCTAAACCTACCCATCACAGGAGACTGTGCAGTTTACTTTCTGTGAAAGAAAACTTGTTCTGTATGATTTATAAGCATTTTGAAAAGTAAGGACATGGGTAACGTCCTTATATTTTACCCTATTTTTGTACACTGCAAAAAATGCTTTTCTTACCTAGTATTTTTGTCTTGTTTTCAGTCCAAATATCTAAAAAATCTTACATTAAGAAGCATTTACTAGACAAGCAAAAGTTTTTGTCTTGTTTTGGGGGAAAATAACTCAAAATTAAGGGAGTTTTTGCTTAAAATAAGAAAAATAATCTGCCAATAGTGTAAGCAAAATAATCCTAATTCCAACAGAAAACATATTCCCATAAGGAATCCCGGCCTTTATTATGTCATATAGGGCCATACTCGAAAAACACTTTCTGAAAACTTGTTTGGAATCCTGAAGGAGTGTATTTGGCACAGAGAAATACTCTGTGTTTTGAAACTCTGTCCATGTTTATCATGAGAATCAACTCTAACAGTGTGAATGAGGCAGAATGCATGAAGCAGCATTGGACCCGCTCCCTTTAAAGTGGTGACAATGTTATCATTGTCAAATTAGTTTTTAGTGGTTTTTGAAGCACAAAGAAAACACAGGCGTATTGTGTTATTTATATATAGTGCTTTACACAGTTACGGATTGCTTCAAAAGCAGCTTTACATGATGCAAGCAGTTCATGTCTGCCGTACAGCAGCTCTAAAGTGTCATTGTTCAGCTGAAGTCAGTTCAACTCCTGTGGTTTGACCACTGAGTGGGCGCTGTAATCCAACTGCACGAGCACATTCAGTGTCACCGGGTCACATGGTGCATTCAGTCTTTCCCCTCTCCTCACATTTCAACAGTTAGGCAAGGTAATACCCTCAAGTTTATCTGTGAAGTGGCAGAAATCAGTTGTCAGTGCCACAACATCAAATATACACTGATCAGGCATTACATTATGAGCACTGACAGGTATAACACCTGATGAATCTCCTGTTAGTGGGCTGGGATATATTAGGCAGCAAGTGAACATTTTGTCCTCAGAGTTGATGTTGTCCTCAGATTGTTGAGCCCATGTCCATCCTTTCATGGAAACGGTATTCCCTGTGGCTGTGGCTCTTTCAGCAGATAATGCGCCGCCACAAAGCACAAAACGCTTCAGGAATGCTTTGAGGAGCACAACAACGAGTTTGAGGCGTTTGACTTTGGCCTCCAAATTGCCCAGATCTCAATCCAATCGAGCAATAAAATCATAATGGTCCATAATGTTATGCCTGATTGGTGTATATAATGTATTAATAATATATCGTGTGCAATATATATAAATATTCAAGGATAAATATACTAAGAATCTTGTACTTAAAGTAATAACAGTAAATTATGCAATAATTACAAGTAACTCACCCTAAAATCTAAAAATGAATGTGCTGCTTCATTCATTTCTGCTACCGTAATTGATGAAATTTGATGGTAGATTTGGGAATATTGCTGTCTTTGTATCTGATTTGTGTGTGTGTTTTGTCCTTTTACTTGCATTAGCGCTTCAGCAAGCGTCGGGGCGATGCTGGTCTTGACCAAAGTCTCTGGAGGGTCCGCTGGAGCTGATGGTGGATCTGGAGATGATCAACTCAACACAACACTGATGAAACTATCGCTCCAGCTCTTGTACTGCGGCTCACCATCATCGTGGGACCCTACACTTTCTAACACTTCTGCTGCTTCTCACAGTTAAACATATCAGGCACGCTTGCATTAAAGTTACACGCAACAACGGCAAAGATGTTATCAGGGTTTCTGCGGGTCTTAATTTGACCTTCCACGACTGACGGTCTTAAAAAATGTCTCAATTTGACCTTCATTAAACCCTGCAGAAACCCTGTGTTATGCACTTTTATCTTGCAGTCATCATAAAATAAACTGACTCATTATTCAGGGCTCCAGATATGTTGCCGATAATAAACTGTTCAAATAATATTGGTTTCCTCATATATTATCATCATCGTCTGGGGTCGTGCTCGTGATCGGGGGGAGAGCTAATGTTAGGTCAATGCATCTTCTTCTTCATCAACCACAGCAATGTGTTCATCCACAGAGTGGAATATGAGCATGGATGACTGAGCTTTTGAACAAAGGACATATAAAACTATAGCTGCCAGCAGCAATTAACGGGGTTCAAGCGTTTAAGGCTTTTAAGCACATGCGTAAATAGTTAGAAAGCATGTAACCACTTAGATCATAGATGGAAAAGACCATTTACAGCCAATACAGGCAATTTACTAAGGAAAAATATGTTTTTTAAAGATTTTTTTTTGACAGCTATGGCACCCCCTTTTGCCCGATTTCCACTACTTTTTTTAGGTGTTCTCAGAGATTGCCCATACATATATGTCAAATTTGGTGTAAATATTTCATTTCGTTTTGAAGTTATAGACACTTGTATTTATGAGAGCATAAAAATGACCCATGATTGGACATTGATTGGATTTTTTTTGCCACTTCCTATCAAAAATTTTGACATTTGGGCATTAATGTTTAGCTTCGACCTATGTTTTAGAATTTGTGAATTGGTGATTTTGTCTCGATCTGACTAACGGTTTCAAAGATATCACAGTTTTTTTAGCGCTAAATCACACCGTTGCACAAACCATAAGGCGAAACCAGGCATGTTTGGTGTCATTGGACTCGGCAAGGATTCAGGAGGAGGTGACTCCTGTGAAAAAGCGCTGACTCAAAACTTCTTAGGCTTATGCATACTGAGTTTCGTTCCAATCGGCCTCCGTTAACCTTGTCTAATAGATGCTCACATTTCATTGGCTGATGAGCGGCCATGTTTTTTGAGATATGCCAATGTCCTCATAGCCAGACATGGCACCCTGGACAAAGACAGTGTGTGCCCATTTTCAAGTCAATCGGACTAACGGTTGAGATGTTATAGCCATTTTCATGTTTTTTCCTGTTATAGCGTTTCATGTGATGTCAGATTGAGCTCATACACGTGTCCCGAGTTTAGCGAAAATATCTCGTTCATGAGTTATAGCCATTTTAGTAAAAGTCACATCAAACATTTTGGCTCCCCTTTGTGACCGTGAATTGATATTTCGAATGTTTTTGATAATTATTGATATTCACTCTCCGGAGAATATTTCTGCACTGGTTTGGTTCCGATTAGGCCAAAAACCTAGGACTAGTTCGCAAAAGTAGGTTTAAGAAAAAAAAAAACAAAGACCCAAAAATTTCACAATTATGAGGCATGCACTTCTTGAGCCAAGGATTCCAACGGTATAAGACAATTGAGTCTACACCTACACTGTCAGAAAAAAAGGTACATTGCTGTCACTGGGGCGGTACCCTAAGGTACAAAACCGAAAAGGTACTAATATGTATACCTTTAAGGTATTAATACTAATACGCACTCTTAAAGTACTGATATGTACCTTTTAGGGGTGAGTAAGGTACAAAGATGTACCTTTTCACTTTTGTACCTTAGGGTACCGCCCCAGTGACAGCACTGTACCTTTTTTTCTGAGAGTGTACCGGTTTAGGAGTTATGAGCCATTTTGCAGTTCTGAGTGCTGTAGCGCCCCCGTCAGGCCGATCGGCGCGTGCCTCGAGACGCTGTAGGTGGTGTGAGCACTACCAGCCCTCAAAGTCTCAAATCTCTACGACTTACGGTTTGGTCTGCCCAATGAGTTAACAATTACAATAGGGTTTCAGCGCTTGAAATATATGAAGGATGGGAGATTTTTTGTCTCACACACACACACACACACACACGCACACACACACACACACACACACACACACACGTTGGGTTTTCATGTTTTATGGGGACTTTCCATAGGCGTAATGGTTTTATACTGTATAAACTGTATTTTCTATCCCCCTACACTGCCCCTGCCCCTAAACCTACCCATCACACACACACACACACACACACACACACACACACACACACACACACACACACACACACACACACACACACACACACACACACACACACACACACACACACACACACGTTGGGTTTTCATGTTTTATGGGGACTTTCCATAGGCGTAATGGTTTTATACTGTATAAACTGTATATTCTATCCCCCTACACTGCCCCTGCCCCTAAACCTACCCATCACACACACACACTCACACACACACACACACACACACGCACACACACACATACACACACACACACTGCCCCTGCCCCTAAACCTACCCATCACACACACACACCACACACACACACACACACACACACACACACACACACACACACACACACACACACACACACACACACACACACACACACACACACACACACACTGCCCCTGCCCCTAAACCTACCCATCACAGGAGACATTCTGCATTTTTAAATTTTCAAAAAACATGTTTTCCTCATGGGGACCAAAAAATGTCCCCACAAGGACGAGGATTTCGGATATTGCCATCTTTGTGGGGACATTTTGTCCCCATAACGTAGGGATTACCAGTCCACACACACACACACACACACACACACACACACACACACACACACACACACACACACACACACACACACACACACACACACACACACACACACACACACACACTTACGCTTACCAACACACTTACGCTTACCAAAGTCATAATCTAAGGCTGTGTCTACATTCATCTGGACATGTTTAAAAACAGCATTTTTGTTTTGCAATGCTCTCCGTCCACACTGAAACATCTGAAAGCACTTACATCCTCTTACTGCACATGTGTGAAACATAATGAACGCTGACTGAGATGATGCTGAGAAACCACACATGATAAATATCTCACACTATTCTTCTGGCACAATCATTGGCAAAATGTCTCACTCATTACTTTATAATGCTGAGGCTTTCAGGCCTTAGTTTATTTATTGTCCCTTTATTTTTGACAAACACAAAGTTAAAATTATTCATAATCATTGTTTAAGTCTGGAGCCCTGCTAATTTAAGAAACAGCACACACATTTTTCCAGTATCGTGTCTTTATTAAATGTTCCTGCACATGGTTGCACTTATAATTCGTTGATGTGAAGGTTTACGTTACTGAAAGACTCTTTTTTTTGCTTTCATTTGTTCAACATTCTTTATTCATTGTTTAACAATACATCTAACAAACACTAGTGTGTAAAAATAGTGTTCAAATTGTGGTCATGCTGTATGATAAAGGGCAAGTTTTAGATTGATCTGTATTTTGCCAGTAAACATTGTGACCTCCCACATATTGAACGTTAGGTATCATATGATGGTTTAGATACTTTGTTAACCTACAGTATGATTCTCAATGATGACAATAACCTGACTCTGGCTTTGCATTTATTCATAATTCATCTGCTCTGCTTTTAACTAAAGATTTATCCTGAAATAATTATCTAGATGAAACACAGATGTCCATATCCACATCTCAGAGCCTTTAACAAGGATGGAAAAATACAACATTAATAATCTGTTAATAATAGAGCTTTTTATTTTATTAAAATGTATTTTAATTTTTGACCATGACTATTTGTACTCTTGAACCCAAACGGTTAAAAATAAAGGGAAATAAATCTCATATGTAAAGTCTTTTTTCATGAATTGAGATTTTTGAGTTTTGTTTATATATATATATACATTGGTATAATCTGGGGATGCACCAAGAAAGCTGCCAATAAAAGCAATTATCTGTACTATCGGCCATTGTTTAAAAACAGCTGATGATCAGTGTTATTTATGTCCTGTCAATCAAAAGGGGGCATAAAATAGTGTCAGACTTCAACTCAAAGGAAAATGTGTTGAATTTAGGGCTGCTGAAGTTAATGTGACAATAACACATTAACACAAGCTCACTTTAACGCAGTTTAAAGAATAGTGACATTAAAACAGGTGGATATACGTACCGGGCTCGCACCACCAAGTCCAAAGGTCTCAAGTCCAGGGGTCTCAAGTGTAGGGGTCTCAAGTGTAGGGGTCTCAAGTCTAGGGGTCTCAAGTCTAGGGGTCTCAAGTCTAGGGGTCTCAAGTACAGGGGTCTCAAGTCTAGTGGGGTCTCAGCTCCACCAAGTCCAGGGGTCTCAAGTCTAGCTGTCTCAGCTCCACCAAGTCCAGTGGTCTCAAGTCTAGGGGTCTCAAGTCCAGGAGTCTCAAGTCTAGGGATCTCAGCTCCACCAAGTCCAGTGGTCTCAAGTCTAGGGGTCTCAAGTCCAGGGGTCTCAAGTCTAGCTATCTCAGCTCCACCAAGTCCAGGGGTCTCAAGTTTAGCTGTCTCAGCTCCACCAAGTCCAGTGGTCTCAAGTCTAGCTGTCTCAGCTCCACCAAGTTCAGGGGTCTCAAGTCTAGCTGTCTCAGCTCCACCAAGTCCAGGGGTCTCAAGTCTAGCGGTCTCAAGTCCAGGGGTCTCAAGTCTAGCTGTCTCAGCTCCACCCAGTCCAGGGGTCTCAAGTCTAGCTGTCTCAGCTCCACCAAGTCCAGTGGTCTCAAGTCTAGCTCTCTCAGCTCCACCAAGTTCAGGGGTCTCAAGTTCAGGGGTCTCAAGTCTAGGGGTCTCAGCTCCACCAAGCCTAGTGGTCTCAAGTCTAGTGGTCTCAAGTCCAGGGATCTCAGCTCCACCAAGTCTAGTGGTCTCAAGTCTAGTGGTCTCAAGTCTAGGGGTCTCAGCTCCACCAAGTCTAGTGGTCTTAAGTCTAGCTGTCTCAGCTCCACCAAGTCCAGGGGTCTCAAGTCTAGCTGTCTCAGCTCCACCAAGTCCAGGGGTCTCAAGTCTAGCGGTCTCAAGTCTAGTGGTCTCAAGTCTAGTGGTCTCAAGTCTAGGGGTCTCAGCTCCACCAAGTCTAGTGGTCTCAAGTCTAGTGGTCTCAAGTCTAGGGGTCTCAGCTCCACCAAGTCTAGTGGTCTCAAGTCTAGTAGTCTCAGCTCCACCAAGTCCAGTGGTCTTAAGTCTAGCGGTCTCAGCTCCACCAAGTCCAGTGGTCTTAAGTCTAGCAGTCTCAGCTCCACCAAGTCCAGTGGTCTCAAGTCTAGCGGTCTCAGCTCCCCCAAGTCCAGTGGTCTCAGGTCCACCAAATCCAGTGGTCTCAAGTCCAGTGGTCTCAGCACCACCAAATCCAGTGGTCTCAAGTCCAGTGGTCTCAGCACCACCAAATCCAGTGGTCTCAAGTCCAGTGGTCTCAGCACCACCAAATCCAGTGGTCTCAATTCCAGTGTTCTCAGCACCACTAAGTCCAGTGGTCTCAGCAACACCAAGTCCAGTGGTCTCAAATCCATTGGTCTCAAGTTTCAAGTTTATTATATTTATAGAGCACATTTAAAACAACCTTGGTTGACCAAAGTGCTGTACAGAAATTACCTATGTCCATTACTGAAATAAAAAAAATAGACATTCACAAGACATTAAACACACAAGAAAACAGATAGGTTTTCAAAAGACTTTTGAAAGACTTACTGTGGGTGCAGTTTTGATCGATAAAGGCAGTTTGTTCCATAACTTTGGGCCTAGATCTGGGTACCCGTAATAGGTGACTAGTCTGTGATCTGAGTGGATTGTGCGCAGTAAACAAATCTGACAGGTATTGAGGAGCAAGACTGTTTGTGGCTTTGTAGACAAATAATACGATTTTAAATTCAATACGATATTGAATCAGTAACCAGTGCAATGAATGTAAAATTGGCATAATGTGGTCCCTTTTTCGACTGCCCGTGAGCAAGCGGGCAGCAGCATTTTGGACCAGTTGAAGTCTATGAATAGACGAGACAGGCAGCCCGTGATACAGCGAATTGCAGTAATCAAGCCGTGATGAAATAAAATCATGCATTACTATATCAAAACTCTTCCTACTTAGGAAGGGTTTAACTTTCGCTAATCTTCGTAGATGGTAAAAGCTGGAACTGACAACATTATTTATTTGTTTGTTCAGTTTTAATCCGCTGTCTAAACTAAAACCCAGATCTTTAGCCACAAAAGAGCGATATGGAGTGAGAGAGCCCAAATCAACAGTGCTCAGATCTGTTTTTTCAGTGGGGCCAAACAGGACAATTTGTGTTTTATCCTCGTTCAGATGCAGAAAATTATCGGATAGCCACGGTTTCAACTCTTGAAAACAGTCAATTAATTGATTTATAGCCGACCTGTTGTTGTGCTTAAATGGTACATACAATTGCGTATCATCGGCATAGCAATGATAGGATACCCCGAATTTCCTAAATATCGATCCAATAGGTAGCATATACAAAGAAAAGAGTAATGGCGCCAAAGTTGAACCCTGGGGGACACCACATGAAGCATGGGCAACAGAAGAAGTGTGCTTCCCTATGTTTACTGAGAATCTTCTATTGGACAGAAATGATCGAAACCAGCCAAGTACGGTGTTATGTTGGAATAGTTCAGTTAGTTATTTAACATGAAGCACACGCACACAGCTGAACGGATAACCACTTTACTCGTTCTGTCTCACTCATTCTACAACGCATGCGCACCATGCAGACAAAAACGTAACCTCCTTGAAACCCCGCAAACCTAGTGCTAGAACACACCTAGGCATGAAAGTCAGTGATAAAGTCTTTTAGGTATGCGGGACTTCAGTGTTTGAACGACCTCGGAGCACGCACTAGTCCAGTTCCATGGCTCTTCTTTCTTTAGTAACTGACGAAGGGGTGCCGTGGTTTGGGAGTACTGAGGCAGGAACCGAAGGTAATAGGCTGTCATGCCCAGAAACGAGGCCACCTGGGAGGTGGAGGTGGGCTCTGGGATTCTGTGTATCGCCTCAATATTTGACTGAAGAGGGGCGATGCCCCTAGACGTGAGGCGGTACCCCACAAAGTCTATGGCTGAGGCTGCAAAAGTGCATTTCTCTCCATTCAACGTAAGGTTATGTGCCATGAGAGCACTGGCCACCCTGTTGAGACAATCGTTATGGGTCTGGACATCTGGCGCATGGACTACTATATCATCCAAGAATACAGCAACTCCGGGAATTCCAGCCAAAATGGTGGTCATTACCTTTTGAAAGCAGCTGGGGGCGGAGCTTAGGCCAAAAGGCATACGAGTATAACGAAATACCCCAGCATGTGTGATGAATGCTGTGAGGTCTCTGCTAGAAGGGTGAAGCGGCACCTGCAGATAACCTTGGCGCAGGTCCAGTTTTGAGAAGAGCGTCGAACCATAGAAGTTAGCGGTCAGCTCCTCAGCTGTGGGTAAAGGGTACTTGTCTGGCATAACCGCCTTATTTACAGAGCGCAAGTCAACACAGACTCGTATTCCTCCCGATGACCAGGTTAGAAATCCAAGGATGCATTGACTGGCTCAATAACTCCCATGTCCAGTATCATTTGAAGCTCCGTAGTAACTTCCTCCCACAGGACTAGGGGAATTCTGCGCAGGGGCTGTATGACTGGCGGCACACCAGGGTCAACTAAAGGCCTATGGGTGAATGTTTTAAGGCAGCCCAGTCCGTCGAACAGCGATGGCCATCTCTGTTGCCATGTGGAGGTGACATGGTGGATATCGGAGCCCTTTTCATCTCGAAGTGTGAATCCCAAGCTTGTAAATAGATCAAGTCCCAGAAGGTTGGCTCCACGCTCAGTAATGTAGAAAGGAAGCGATGGCAGATGTTTAGAGCCGTAACGTACTGAGACCCGGAGAACGCCGAGCATCACAATCTTGGAGCTGTCATAGCCACAGAGGGAAGTGCAGGACTGCTGTAAAGGCAAAACTTGTGATACGTACTGGCATTAAGCAACGATGCCGCTGCTCCTGTATCCATCAGGAGTGGAAGGCTCACCTCCTCCAGCAGCACAGTACATGTCCTAAAAGCCGCCTGACCAGTTGAGACATGCCTGATCTCAGTGTAGTCATTACGGACAGGTGAGGGTCTTCTTCGTGCTGCTTGTGTAGTGGAAGCCGACCGGCAAACTTTAGCAAAGTGATTTTTTTTAAAAACACTTTCTGCATGTCTGTCCACATGCAGGGCAATTTTGGGCTCTTGAATTGTGTGAACTGGAGTCACAATTGCTGCAAAAGCTCAAACTGCGTTGGTTTCGCTGTAACTGTGTAAACTGCACTGAAACACCTGCATTGTTATCTTCAGTATTTTCTGTGGATAAATGACAGTGGCCAGAATGGCAGGAAGATCAGAGCTGTTGCGTAGGAACGTCCGCAGGGGGGCGCGCGTCAGCGAGCAGTGTGGAACATTCGAGAGCAGCCTCCACTTGCTGTGCAATTACCACTGCTTGGTTTAGTGTCAGTTCGTCAGGTTCCAACAACAGTTTTTCCCGAGTCTTGTCACATAGTATTCCTTCAATAAACTGATCACGAACAATCTGATCTTGAAGCGTCCCATAATTGCATGAGCGCGCCATGTCACGCAGATTAGTCACGTAGTCTTGCACGGACTCATGGTAGTTTATATCGGCGTAGTATGACTTGCTGTTTGCCCGTGAAGTGTTGTGTGAGAAGGGCGACGGCTTCCTCATTCGTCTCAGCTTCCCCGAGAGCAAAATATATTCTCTGTCCCTCAGCCCTGAGGCAGTGACGAAGCAGAGCGATTTTCCGCTGATCTGGTATATCAACATAGTTCATGGCCTCGAGATACACTGTGAAGCCATCAATCCAGCTCGCCCATGGAATATGTGGTTCACCAGGCACGGCGGTGGTAAGCTACACTCAGCCATCCTTGTCGCCAATGTTATGTTGGAATAGTTCAGTTAGTTATTTAACATGAAGCACACGCACACAGCTGAACGGATAACCACTTTACTCGTTCTGTCTCACTCATTCTACAACGCATGTGTCACGGGGTGACAAAACAAACCGAACGGGACTAAGATCCTGGTGAATGCAGTTGTTCAGGATTTTCCAGTGAACACCCGGTCTATGCCCTGTGAATCTGTTGCCATGGCAGCGGGGCTGATTGCCTGAGTGACAGCAGGTGTGGGGCAATTATAGAGAACACTGTGAGAGGGACACCTATTGAGATGAGGCTTTAAAAACAGAGGGAAAACAGACTGTGGCGTGGATCTCCTCCCGTATGATGCTGTGTTTGGCAGCGGGTTGTTCTTTTTATTGAGGCTGGGCTGTGGAGTGGGGAAGATTGGAGCTGTGGAAGAGGAAGGAAGGAGTGAAGTATTTGTCAGCGAAGACTTGAGGAATATCGTCCGTAGTGAGAAAGACGCAAGTGATGAGTATTTGGTCCGTTGTTTATATGCACTAACACTGAAGTGGTGTGGAGAGTTTGGAAAATGTTTGGCACGAGTGAACTATTACACAGAGTGAATTAATGATCTGTCTCCAACTTCTGTCCTCTCCTTGCCGAATGTGGTGATCGCTGCATCGTTCTTCCGCTTTCCCGGAGCAAAGTCAAGCCCTGATCGAGGACGAGATCCGATCTGGTGGGAGAAAAGACCGGTGGGTGAGTGCTGGCCCGAATGCACGGTGTGCGAGTGGAATTGCAGTGCCTGAAGTGAAGATTTACACGGTTTGTGCTGTGAAGTGAAATTGGTGTGTGGAGAAGTAATAGAAGTCTGCCGTGCACTCCTCTCCTACAGTCTCCCACCCGCTGTCTATAACGAAGGGTCTTGATAAAGCAACCGCCCAACTTCCTGCTTGAAAAGACCCGGCCCCGTTAATGCTGAGTGCTTCATATATCATGTACTGTTGAAACTGTGCTGTGTCTGTTCTAGTGCTCAGCCGAAGTGAGCGTCCGGCTCAAAGTGTCCTTCCCGCCTGGTGGTCTCCGCACGCCCTTATTGGAAGCCTTGACCCTGTTCAAAAGGAGAGAAGGTATATCAGTTGAAAAGCTTCACATACTGTTGACTGTGAGACCTCGCTGCACTGTTCCAGTGCTCAGCTGAAGTGGAGCGTTCCGCCCAAAGTGTCCTCCCCGCCTGGTGGTCTCCACACGCCCCTATTGGAAGCCTATACCCTGTTCAAAAGGAGAGAAGGTATATCAGTTGAAAAGCTTCACCTACTATTGAACCGTTGAGACCTTGCTGTACTGTTCCAGTGCTCAGCTGAAGTGAAGCGTTCCGCCCAAAGTGTCCTCCCCGCCTGGTGGTCTCCACACGCCCCTATTGGAAGCCTTGACCCTGTTCAAAAGGAGAGAAGGTATATCAGTTGAAAAGCTTCACATACTGTTGAACCATTGAGACCTTGCTGTACTGTTCCAGTGTTCAGCTGAAGTGAGCGCCCCGCTCAAAGTGTTCTCCCTGCCTGGTGGTCTCCACACGCCCCTATTGGAAGCCTTGACCCTGTTCAAAAGGAGAGAAGGTATATCAGTTGAAAAGCTTCACATACTGTTGACTGTGAGACCTTGCTGCACTGTTCCAGTGCTCAGCTGAAGTGGAGCGTTCCGCCCAAAGTGTCCTCCCCGCCTGGTGGTCTCCACACGCCCCTATTGGAAGCCTATACCCTGTTCAAAAGGAGAGAAGGTATATCAGTTGAAAAGCTTCACCTACTATTGAACCGTTGAGACCTTGCTGTACTGTTCCAGTGCTCAGCTGAAGTGGAGCGTTCTGCCCAAAGTGTCCTCCCCGCCTGGTGGTCTCCACACGCCCCTATTGGAAGCCTTGACCCTGTTCAAAAGGAGAGAAGGTATATCAGTTGAAAGGCTTCACATACTGTTGAACCGTTGAGACCTTGCTGTACTGTTCCAGTGTTCAGCTGAAGTGAGCACCCCGCTCAAAGTGTCCTCCCCGCCTGGTGGTCCCCACACGCCCTTATTGGAAGCCTTTACCCTGCTCAGAAGAAGAGAGGTAATTCAGTCGAATGTTCCACATATTGTTGGACAGTTAAACCTTGCTGTATCGTTCCAGTGGCTCGCTTGCCCCCACCTCCGAGTACCTCCCTCCGGAGTGACCCCAGTGACTCGCTTTGCCCCCACATCTGCATACTTACCTGGTTCCAGTCTGAATGGGGTTCGTATGACCACGGCCTCCCCTCTTGAGTCCCGTAGAGGAGTACTTACCCAGTGACCTACCTGGACAGCGCGGGGATTCCCCCCTGACTCCCCTCCGATGAGCCTCCGGTCCGTCACGAGCGTCCCTCCCCTCCCGTCCCGGGAGGTCTGTAGACCCTTGAACTGTCCTGGTGGCAAGAAGAAGATTTTAATTAGGATTTATCCAATTCATTGGCCTTTTAATATAATAAATAAACTATATTATTTTATTCCCTTGTCTGTCTGGTCCTTGACACGTTCCTCGAGGTGGTTCCCGGGCTTTTCAGGGGTGGGTGCAGTCTGGGTTGGCCCGCCCCGACCTGTGACAGAACTTGGCGTAGTCGGCAGGGTTACCACCTCGAGTGGAGCGATCAAGGACCTAGATGGCAGAAGAAGAGCCAGTGGCCTGGCAGCCAGTTATGCCTTTCTTTATGGGGGCCCCGTGGGCCCAGAAGTACGGAGGTCCAGGGTCAGAATTGAGCCTGTCAGCATGGAAGACCCAGGTTGAATACCTGGCAGGGCTCCAAGGGCTAAGTGCCCCTCAGAAGGTACAGTTTGTGCTAAATTCGTTGGAGGGAGAAGCAAGAAGAGAAGTACAGGCAGCGCCGGAAGCAACCCGCATCACAGTCCAAGCCATCTTTGATTTTCTCACAGGGCAATACGGAGACACCACCCCGGTAGCGGTCCTGAGAACGCAATTCTTTAATTGTAGGCAAGGGCCTCGACAAACTGTTCGGCCATTCACGTTGCAACTGAGGGAACAGTTTACCAGGCTAAGGGGAAGACAGGATCACGGCCTGGGGGACGAGGAGACCCTATTGCGAGATCAGTTTCTGTTGGGATTACGGGAGGGCCCCGTGCGTCAGAGTCTGCGGGTGCAACTGAGACGGACGCCGGACCTCACGTTCGAAGAGCTGCGGCAGGAGGCTCTACCCCTCGAGCGTGACCACACCGAAGATATGGATCCCCCCAGCTGTCTGGCTGCGAACGCTGTCAGTGGGCCTTCGGCCCCTGTTACTTCCGATTGGAAGCATGCCCTCCGGGAGGAACTAAAGAGGGATATTCATGAGCAAATGTCTGAACTGTCTAAGTCTGTCGTCGAAGAACTCCGCCGAGAACGCCTCCATTCATTACCCTCACCGCGGGAGCGAGCCTACTCCGACGGGAATCGCCCTCCAGAGCGTCACTTCACTCGATCCACGGGTCCCCGATTCCAGTGGGACGAACAGGGGCGTCCTATCTGCAACGGCTGTGGGGAAGCCGGACATTACGTTCGTCAGTGCTCCTCCAGACGCGCTTCGCAGGGGGGTTTTTAGAGTCTCCGGCCACTGTGGGTCAAGTGGTCGGGACCCCCTTTTCAGACCCCTCGTCTTCCCAACTATCGAAGGAACGTTGTCCGGTCATCATGGTTCAAGTCAATGGCCAGAAGGTGCAGTGTCTGCTGGACACGGGGTCGCAAGTCACTCTGTTCGCGGAGAGCCTAGTCCAGGAACTATTCGGTACCCAGGGCCGGCCGACGACCGAAGCCCCCTGGCTGACTCTGCGAGGGGCCAACGGTCTCGACATCCCATACGTGGGATACGTAGTGACAGACCTAGAGATCCATGGCATGGTCGTACCCCAGAAGGGGGTGGTGGTGGTTCGCGACGCCTGCCTGGGGTCTCATCGCGCCCTGTTGGGCATGAATGTCATCTCCGAATGCTGGGAGGGGCTGTTCCAGAGTGGGCCGGCCCGAGCAACTGCGACGCCTGAGGGCAGAGAATGGGATCGCATTAGAGCTGACTGTCGCCGAGTTTGCCTGGCCGAACAGCAGGGGGACCGGGAGAGCACTGGAAGAGTGGCTTGCCGCTCTGCGTTGTCCATCCCGGCTCGAAGCGAGGCGATGGTTTGGGTCCGGGTGCCCCCTAGACTTTACCACCCGGAGGAGTGGGTGTTGGTAGAACCGCACAACGACGGTCCTAAGGTGGAAGTGGCCAGAGGACTGGCATCCGCCCGAGGCAGCCGAGTCCGGGTGAGAGTCCGGAACACGAACCCTTTCCCGATCCAACTGCATCGTCATCAGTGTCTAGCCCGAGTTACCTCAGTGTTGCCCCAGCAAGTGCAAGATCCTGGAGGAGTCAATTCAGTCAAGTGGGCCCGACCGTAGTGGAGGTTGCGTTGGCGCAGACGGGGACGCACAGAAGAGAGGCTGAAGGAGGACTGCCGGCCCATCTCGGAGGTGAGTCCCTACGGGGAGAAGGGTTGGAGGAGGATCAAACAAGACGGCTCAAGGCTTTTCTATCAAAATGGCCACAGTTGTTCTCCACCCATGACGAGGACTACGGGTGTACTAACATCGTTCAGCATCAAATTCCCACTGGAGAAGCCCCGCCTAGTAGGGAACGCTACCGGCCGGTACCTCCAACATTATATTCTGAGGTTCGGGCTCTTCTGCGGGGGATGCTGGATAAAGGGATCATCCGCGAGAGCAGTAGCCCTTGGGCGGCCCCGATTGTTCTGGTGAGGAAGAAAACAGGCGCATGGAGATTCTGTGTGGATTATCGGAGGTTGAACCAAGTGACGAAGCATGATGCTTTCCCGTTGCCTCGAGTCGAGGATTCCCTCATGAGTCTCACCCGGGCGGCCTGGTATTCCACACTAGACCTGGCGAGCGGATACTGGCAAGTGCAGGTGGACGAGCGGGACCGGGAGAAGACAGCCTTCACGACTCCCTTTGGGTTATATGAGTGGGACCGGATGCCGTTCGGCCTCTGCAACGCCCCCGCCACGTTCCAACGGCTAATGCAGCGCTGCCTGGGGAGCCAGCTAGTGGATACCGCTCTTGTGTATCTGGATGACGTGATTATCTATTCCCCTGACTTTGAGACTCACCTTCAGCATCTTGAGCAGTTGTTCCGCTCCCTTGAGAAGTACGGGCTGAAGCTCCAACCGGATAAATGTCAGCTTTTCCGGAAGGAGGTAAAGTTCCTGGGCCATATCGTGAGCGCTGCAGGAATCGCTGTGGACCCAGAGAAGGTGTCGGCTGTACAGGGGTGGACTGCCCCGAAGACCGTGCGCCAGGTTCGATCCTTCCTCGGCTTTGTCGGGTACTACAGGCGATTCATTAAGGATTTCTCTAAGATCGCCAAACCCCTGAACCAGTTGCTGGGGGGAACGGGACACACCAAGGGCCGAGGGTCCCCAGCGATTCAGTGGGATCCGGCATGCGAGACCGCCTTCCGGAGGCTCAAGCAGGAGCTGTTACAAGCACCCATCCTGGCATACGCAGACTTCACCCAGCCCTTTATCCTCTACACTGACGCCAGCCACTTGGGCTTGGGGGCTGTCTTAGCGCAGAAACAGCCGGAGGAAGAAAGAGTCATTGCTTATGCGAGCCGGAGTCTACACCCTGCGGAGAGGAACGATGCCAACTACAGCTCCTTTAAGCTTGAGTTACTGGCCATGAAGTGGGCGCTCAGTGAGAAGTTCAAAGACTACCTATGGGGAGCAAAGGTGACCGTAGTGACCGATAACAACCCACTGGTACACCTACAAACCGCCAAGTTGGGGGCGGTGGAACAGAGGTGGGTGGCACAATTGGCCAACTTTGAGTACCAGCTTCAGTACCGGCCAGGAAGGGAACATACCAACGCTGACGTACTATCTAGGTGGCCGGAAGGAGGGCCGGAGGGTCCGAGACCCATGCGGGAGGTGGACCGCGACGAGGGAATGATGGTGGGCATTGTGGAGGCACCGGGACCACCGTTGGAGGAACCGCCCGCAAGTTGGGGATGGGACTCACAGCGCTGGAGGATGTTGCAGGGCGAAGATGAGGACCTGTCAGTGGTCCGGGTCTGGCTGGAACAGGACAAGTGGCCGGAGGGTGCGGGACGCCGGGCTCAAACCCGAATCGTGAGGGGCCTACTGGGCCAGAAGGAGAGGCTCCATCTGAAGGAAGGGGTGATTTGTCGGTCCCTCCAGGACTCACGCTCGGGTGACCCGGTCTGGCAAGTGGTGGTCCCCGAGGGAAGATGTCACGCTCTGCTGGAGGCTTATCACAACAAGCTTGGTCATCAAGGGCGGGAGAGGACGACGGCACTCTTGCGACGCCACTTTTACTGGCCTGGGATGGAGGGGACCGTGAGGACTTACCTACAGGGCTGCCCGCGCTGCACCCTGTTCAAAGCCAGGAAAGAGACACGAGCTCCATTGGTCCCAATTCGAGCTAAAGCACCGATGCATATCCTCGCTATGGACTATCTGACGCTGGGTCGGCCAGTCGATCGCATTCAAAACCTCCTAGTGGTCACTGACCTGTTTACCAAATATGCCTGGGCCATCCCAACTCTGGACCAGACCGCCATTACCACCGCTAATGCCCTGTGGAGGCATGTCATCCAGCCCTTCGGGTGTCCCGAAGTGTTCCATTCAGATCAAGGGCCAAATTTTGAATCCAGGGTAGTACACGAGCTGTGCCAACTGTACGGATGAAAGAAGACCCATACGACGCCCTATCATCCTCAGGGGAACGGAGGGTGCGAGAGGTTTAACCAGACGCTGCTCGGTCTCTTGGGGACCTTGGAAAACGAACAACAGGGACATTGGGCTGACAACCTTCCGGCAATGGTCCAGGCGTATAACAACAGCATACACAGCATGACCGGGTATGCACCGACCTACCTGATGTTCGGAAGACATGTGAGACTACCAGTTGACCTACTGCTGGGAACTGCGGCCGCTGAAGAGGGAGGCGGTGTAACGGAGTGGGTGGCCAGACACCATCAACGCCTTCAACTGGCCTACGAACGGGTCTCGGACCGAATTAAGCAAGCCGCAGCCAAGAACAAAAGGTTGTCTGACCGTACGGCTAGAAGCGCGCCGCTACTGCCTGGCGAAAGAGTTCTGGTACGAGATAGCCGGCGACAAGGAAAGGGCAAACTCAGTGATCGGTGGGAGCCCCAGCCGTACGTGGTCCAACGACAGCCGCATCTCGATCAACCGGTGTATGCCCTCCGTCCCGAAGGGAGAGAAGGTCCAGAGCGGGTGCTCCACCGAAACCTGATGCGCCCTTGTCCGAATTACCCCGAACCAACTGCAGAGAGACCTCCGACTGAACCAGCGTGGATGCCTCCCGTGGTGGGATGGGCTGTGGCCCCCCGGAGGCTGGAAATAGGGCCAAGGCCAGAGGAACCCTATGCCCTACCAAGGCCAGAGGAACCCAACTCCCCGCCAGGGCGATCCCAACGGGAGAACCGGGGGCAACCCCCAGCCAGGTACGGAGACTGGATGTCCGGATCCCGTTCTAGGGACTAGAACGGTTTGGCAGGGGGGTGTGTCACGGGGTGACAAAACAAACCGAACGGGACTAAGATCCTGGTGAATGCAGTTGTTCAGGATTTTCCAGTGAACACCCGGTCTATGCCCTAGGAATCTGTTGCCATGGCAGCGGGGCTGATTGCCTGAGTGACAGCAGGTGTGGGGCAATTATAGAGAACACTGTGAGAGGGACACCTATTGAGATGAGGCTTTAAAAACAGAGGGAAAACAGACTGTGGCGTGGATCTCCTCCCGTATGATGCTGTGTTTGGCAGCGGGTTGTTCTTTTTATTGAGGCTGGGCTGTGGAGTGGGGAACATTGGAGCTGTGGAAGAGGAAGGAAGGAGTGAAGTATTTGTCAGCGAAGACTTGAGGAATATCGTCCGTAGTGAGAAAGACGCAAGTGATGAGTATTTGATCCGTTGTTTATATGCACTAAGACTGAAGTGGTGTGGAGAGTTTGGAAAATGTTTGGCACGAGTGAACTATTACACCGAGTGAATTAATGATCTGTCTCCAACTTCTGTCCTCTCCTTGCCGAATGTGGTGATCGCTGCATCGTTCTTCCGCTTTCCCGGAGCAAAGTCAAGCCCTGATCGAGGACGAGATCTGATCTGGTGGGAGAAAAGACCGGTGGGTGAGTGCTGGCCCGAATGCACGGTGTGCGAGTGGAATTGCAGTGCCTGAAGTGAAGATTTACACGGTTTGTGCTGTGAAGTGAAATTGGTGTGTGGAGAAGTAATAGAAGTCTGCCGTGCACTCCTCTCCTACAGTCTCCCACCCGCTGTCTCTAACGAAGGGTCTTGATAAAGCAACCGCCCAACTTCCTGCTTGAAAAGACCCGGCCCCGTTAATGCTGAGTGCTTCATATATCATGTACTGTTGAAACTGTGCTGTGTCTGTTCTAGTGCTCAGCCGAAGTGAGCGTCCGGCTCAAAGTGTTCTCCCCGCCTGGTGGTCTCCGCACGCCCTTATTGGAAGCCTTGACCCT